>VYZQ01048553.1:87760-125287 GCA_013400655.1 Mystacornis crossleyi | reverse complement strand
GCACAGAGGTTATGCCTGCACAGCTTCTGCTTTACAAGGTAGATCTGTACACTGGGAACCTGATACATCCTTGTGATAAATACATGGATCAGGCCGGCCAGATCCCACTCTAGGGAAAAGCAAGCAAGCAAGCAAGCATTTTATGATGACCTGTTTTTTCCTATCCCCAGTGTTAGGAGTGTGTTTGTAGGCTGATGGCAGTTCCAAAAGGGGCCTCGAGCCCCAGGCAGGCAGTGCTTTTCTTGGAAAGCAGTGCTTCTGAAATGAAAAACAGACAGGGAAAATAAAGGCTAAGATGTACAAGCGAGGAGAGTTTGATGGACCAGTGCTGCGGTTTGTTGTTCCTTTTGTGTGGATGGTACCGAATTGCACTCCTTGGCTCACACCTCCACACAACCCAAAGGCTCCAAAGTATCCTAGTTGCTTCTAATGACAAGCTCACAAAACACTTTTTAATACGTTAATACAAAAATACAGGACACTAATAAATACACACAGCTATTTAGAACGTTTCATTATATGCTTTTGATTTTTCAGCTTCCGTTTAGGAGAAGAACTAAACTGCTAAACCTAAAGTAAATGTACTTAGCTACCACATCACTAGCAGAAATTCACACACTCAAAGTCAAGGGAGAGCAGGCAGTGACACCCTGTGAGTTCTGCTTTTCACACAAGCATACTGCTTTCTGGTTAAATCACTATCAGTGCGGATTTCATCACATAGGTTCTGAATCCCAGATCTGAGCTTTCTATTTTTGAGCACTGTTTTCTCAGGGAGGGCTTAAACAGATCTAATTAAGGGAATGAGCAGTTATAAGGTTGTTTGGATCCCTGTAAGTGGTGGGATCCAAAGCCAGTATGGATCTTGTGGTGTTTACAGGAAGCTGTGCCTCTCTGACATGGTTTAACTCCTAGGAGCTGTATCTTGTGTCATCATACCTGTCCTGTTTGCCCACTTCTCAGCAGGGCATGTTAGCTGGGTCAGTGCCTGCACTGATACGGCCATCAAAGGTTTTGCTAATTCGGGAGATGGCAGAGAGAGCTTTTCCTGACAATGGACATACCTCGAGATAAAACATAGGCAAGTCCTGCTGTGAGATTGTCCAACTCAATGAGTGTCCTGTATATTTGAGGTGTCTGCATTGCAACGAGATTTTGCTGAACTTGATATGTTGATTTTACAGAGGAGGAATCTTGGCGCAAATAGAAGGCAATGTGGGATAAAAGCAAGAGGAGAATCTTTAGGAGATGAACTAGCAAGAATTCCTGCTCTGACCCCCAGTCCTGTTCTTATACACCTACATTCCCTGAGAGGTGCCGTGGGGAAATAGGGAAGCAGCTGTGACAGCAGCAGCAGGCAGAGACTGTACTTACAGCGAGGAGCTGAGGAGAGCGTGGTGAGGCTCTGTGCTCTTTTAAGACACAGCACACCACGTAGCCCATGTCAGAGTCATGCTTTTCAGGCACGCTCCTGGAAGATCTAGGCACAAGTACAAGGAGGTGGTTTGAAATTACTACATATGTCTTCTTGCAGTACTTACGCTCCGGGGACCACCCACGTCACAGGATGTGTTTGAATTGCTCACCAAGCTTTCTTCTGGAGCTGAGATGAAATTACAGATTCTTTATTCCCAGAGTGCGAGAAAAATTAGCAGCTTTCTGAATTATTACTATTATTATCAAGGCACTTTTTAAAAATAGGTCCTATTCTCAAAGACCTTTCAAGCACTGGGGGAAACCTTTGCACCTCTTCAACTCTTTTAACTGCTGGTTACTCAATCTTAGATTGTAAAAAAAAAAGTATGGCGGTAAAACCAGACTCCTCTTCTTTGTGAACCAGTTTAAGCAAGTTGAGGAAAGAGTATGGGACGGGAGGATGAAATCCTCATTAGAAAAGATGCATTGTTTTCTATGTTTACGTGACAGTGAAATCCTGTGGATACTTTTGAGCCCTGAGACAATATATTTTAATTTTAATTGTTTCAATCAATGTCAATATTACATCAAACATGCAATAAAGTAAAAGTGACCTTTGGGAAACATCACTGAACCTTATTTTGTGCTGCAATATTGCCAGTGTAAACATCTACTTCTGTTTTGTAAGCTCAAAGCCAAATGGAAAAAAAATTTCCTCTCAGGGAGACTACTGTCAGCATCAAAAATATTATTTTTAGCATATAAAAATTATTTGTCAGTGATTGCAATAATAAGAATCTTTGCAAAATCCATTATTGCTCTAATAAACATTTTCTCTTAGGCAGCAATAGCAGGAAATTAACGAAGAAGTTAGCTGATAGCAACTGGATAAGATATTAAGTGTCACGGCTACAAAGTTACTGGGATAAAATATATTTTCTTTCTATTTACATTATTAAATATTTACAGTAGCTCTGAGAAAATATCCAATCTAAAGCATTTTGATAAATTATAATTTATTCTGCTTGCTTTCCAGAATGCTAGAAGATGACCTCAAGTTAAGCAGTGATGAAGAGGAGAATGACCAGGTAAGAACCAGACAAGTAACCTGTCACTTGTAGCATGTTTCATGTTGAGACTGAGCTACTGCAAATATTTTGCTAATGCTTTTTCTAAACATACATAAAGGTTATCAAAATACATGGCAGTACTGTAACTGGAGTAACAGATGTTGCTGCTCAGAGCCAGCCTGCGTGTGCTAACTGCTGGATCGGTAGGGAATGGGCTGCAGTGCTCTTGATTTATTACCTTGATGTGACCCAGAAGGTTTTTGTATCAGCTTCCTTCTGATTTTAATTTGTTTTGTTTTAAAGAGTGGCCAAGGAGGGGAGAAACAGGAATTCTGGATTAAGGGTTCAGGCCAGCTTCGCAATCATGAGCGGGCCCCAGGGATCAGCTGCTGGGCTGCTTATCTCTCACCTGCCTCCAGCGTCCCCCCAGCTCTGGCCTCTCCTCTGGGCATTTGCGATCCTGACTCTGCATGGCCCATGCCTGCTAAGAAAGCTAAAGAGAACTGAGAAAAAGCCTTGGCTGTGTATTTGATTCACTCCATAACAGAGTGATTACAGCAACTGCCTGTGTTTCAAAGACTCCAAACTACCTGACTGGCAGCAGATACACCATCCAAAGTTTTCCATGTGTCAGGAGAGCTGGGTTTTGTTGGCTGTAGGAGGTGTCTCCCAGTTTTTCCTTAAAATATTGCTGGGTTTTGTCTAAATAATTAAGGACTCAGTAGAATCGGCCTGGAGCTTGACTTTCCCATGACCAGCTGAGTGCCTCGTTGCCAAGCAGTGCTATGCTGTGCTCTCTCCTCAGTATCCTGGCATGGATGATTTGGTAGGGAATGTGAGGCCAAGAACCACTTCCCTTCCTTCTTTCCCTAAAATGCACAACCCATGTGTTTACCAGAGCATATGAGGGCAGTGCTGCTCCTGGTTGCATCTCACAGATGTGGTTTTCTGTCCTGGTTTTGGCTGGGATAGAGTTAACTTTCTTCCTAGTAGTTGGTACAGTGCTGTGGTTTGGTTCAGTGTGAGAACAGCGTTGGTAACTCCCTGATGTCTCAGTTGTTGCTGAGTTTACCCTGAGTCAAGGACTTCTCTGTGTCTCCTGCTCTGCCAGCGAGCAGATGCACCAAAAGCTGGGGGGGCCCATGGCCAGGACAGCTGACCCAAACTGTCCAAGGGGATTTTCCTTCCACTGAACATCATGCCCAGTACATAAACTGGGGGGAGTTGGCTCAGAGGAACCAATTACTGCTTGGGAATGGTCTGGGCATCAGTCATAGGATGCTGGGCAATTGCATTTTGCATCACTTCTTTGGAATTTATTTCTCTCTTCTTGTTGTCTCCCTTGTCATTGCAATTACTACTGTTATAATATTATTTTATTTTGTTTCAACTGTAAACTGTTCTTGTATCAACTCACAATTTTTTTTTTCTGCATATCCTCCCCATCCCACTGGGGCAAGGGGAGTGAGAAAGTAGCTGCATGGTACTGTTGTTGGCTGGGGCTAAACCATGCCAGCTTCAAATATGATTATTTCAGTCATGGGTAACTGGAGTATCTAGATGGGTAGGCTGGATGGGTATCTAGACTTCTGAAATTCAGGATCTTAGACAAATAATTCTAGGTACGTAGGCATGAAGTTCTTCCAGGATTTTATTTAACTCTTGTTATTAGATGTCTCTATTTTACAATATATTCAGAACAACAGGTAAGTCAAGACTTTTTAATATTTATACCAAACCGTTGTTTTGTCTATGTTGAGCAAAGCTTCTTGGTGTTAAGAAGATTCAGCACATAGATTCAACTATTTACATATTTATACAAATTTTTTTTGTTTAACATATTTCATCCTGAAACACTTCACTTTTAATTACTGTTTCTGCTTGTCTAGATGGTTTAAAATACAGCTCACAGACAGCATAGGGCAAAGTAAAGTGAGGGATGGAAGGGATGTCTGAAGAGTAACAACAGCAGACCAAGGTGCCATGATGCTTGCAGCCAGGGGCTGGGTGATAGGGGAGGCACGAGCTGCTGGCCAGGAGAGATGTCCTTCAGGCAGGGAGACAGGATCCTGAGTAAGGGGTGTCAGAGTGAAACAGGTTGGGAGAGCCAGAGAGAAAAAAGTCTGGTTTGCTTCATAGCAAGCAGAAAAGGACATGTGAAAGTGTTTATCATGCATGAAGAACACGAGTAGGTTTAGGCAAAGAAGGGATTATGGAAAAGTCCTGCCAGTTGGGCAGGTGCACATGGACCTTTGGTTTAGCACTGTGACCTGTAATTATTGACATCTTCCATGTGCTCGTGTGCTACACAAGCTCTCCACTCAGTCACCAGGGCTCCAAGATGCAGCTGATGCAGGCTGGGTCTTTCACCTCAGTGCTCTGCTGTCCTGCAGAGCCAGGACAGAGCTCACCACCCATGCAGCAAAGAGCAGGGCTGAGATCCCATTACTCACTTCTAATCATCACAGGACCGAGCATGAACAACCTTTGGAGATTACTGAGTTATTTGTCCCCTTTCCTAGTCACACTTTTTCCTAACTTGACTCAACAGACAAAAATCTCTCAGAGGCACAGGCTGGCTCCTGCTGTATGAAATGCTTTGTAGAATCTCAGCTGAGGCCTGCAGGTTTGCTTAATGAGCAATCTTAAAAAAATATACCTGCTGGAAAAAACAAAACACTACCTTTCCATCCACCTAGCAGGATACAGACACAAAAAAAGAGTAACACAGACTCTCTCTTCCAGTAACTGCTCAAATGGACCTGTATTTAAATGTCAGCAGAAGAACTCACTTCCTTTTACTTCCTAACTCAGAGGCTCTTTAATCTCATATCTCCTGAGCTCAGGAACAGGAAAGAAAGAAACCAGAGATGAATGAATAGGAACAGTACATGAGAGATTCTCAGATATTCCTCATGTAATAAATTAATCTCTTGAGCAATCAGGCTTATTCAAGTAGTCTGGTTTCTCAAAATGCTGAAAGTGAGCCGTACATAAGCTGGGAAGCTTTTAATTTTGCTGATTTCTAAATGGGTAAGTTTAGGGGGAAAACTTTGAAGGAGATTTTGCATTTATGTCTGAGATTGCCAAGCAGCGAATGGGAGGTTTCTGAAGTGGTGCAAAGGGGGACAGGTGCTTCTGTGCTCCCAGGGCTGGCGTTTGGAGTGCTGTGGCCAAACCAAGGAACATGAGCCATGGGTGAGGGAGGCCAAATGCAAGACAGAGGCATGATTAAAAGCTTTGAGACTGCAGTGGGCAAAGCATTCCCAACCCTTCCCTCAACACCAGCTATTACGGTAGTGAGGTTCACAGACCCAGGAGAAGCCAAAGAGGCTGGGTTTGAGCTGAGTACACGTGCGCCCACAGTAATTATATTATCCACACATATTAGTCTCGTAATTTTAATTACATAAATGTATTTTTCCTCTTTAATGAGCATAGTTTATCCATTTAAACTGATCGTTTCAATTTTACAGGCAGTGATCATAGGATCTTATATGCAGAGAGAAAATTTCCTGTTGGCATATTTTACACCACACAGATTGAAGAAAATACACTTTTTAATCCCCAATCAATATCTGAAGAGCATGCAATTAGCAGATACCAAGGTAGTTAACATAAATCTGCAAGTTAAAGAGCCCATTCATTCTGATTTATAACACCTAGAGTAATAATTTCATCATCGTCTCTCCCAGAAAGCGTCTGAAGCTTTGTAGCATGAAGATGTCAAAATTGTACTTAAGATTGTTCAGAGTGCTGAATTGTAGTGGTTATTGCCTTTTGGTTCTTTGAAGTGTGGCATAGCACATGAAACAGTCCCCATTATAATACCCTGCTCTTCTCTGTAGAGGTCACTGGATAACTTAAATCAGTCTTGGGTGAAATATTAAAAGGAGATTGTCAATTGTAGTATGAACAATTCTCTTTTTCCCTCCCGTACTTGTCCTTTTACAACATGAACATTTTGTAATAGAAAGGAGCTCCTTTAAGGGGAAAAAGATCCCTGGCATCCTTTGTGCAATTCATGTCAATCAATAGCCAAATAAATTAACCGACTGGTATGCATATATGGAATAATAATCTAACATATTTTTGCAACCAAAGTCTGCTTCCTCGCATGCATTTTTTTTTTGCACAGGATCAGGTTGGTTGCCACTGAAGTTTTGTGGCTGCGAAAATTTATTACCCACAGAGTCAATCTGCATTCTGGCTGCCAAGTCTGAATAAATAGAGTCATTGTGCTTGTCTGGAGTATGTAACCAAAGTTCATCGAGTCAGCTTGACTTTCACATCCCATGAGATTCATAAAAGCCAACACCCTGGTATGTGCTCTTGATTCCTGCCAAAATTTTGTAAAATTGTATAAACAGAAGTTGAAGAAGCAATCAGAACACACTCCCAGGGACAGGGCTCTGCACTCTAGCCCCAGCTGATCTCAAAAGGAAAGACAGAAGTTTTTTCTTTTCAAAGGAAAAATAGTATGACTACTCTCCTGTGGCAGCAGGTAACTGCAGGGGCTGAAGATGCCCCCCTCACAGAGTGCACAGGGAAGCAGCAATCAATCCTCTCAGATTCCTTAATTTTGCTCATGTGCCTTGCACTGAAGGAAGAGATCAGGCAGCATTTGCCTGCAAGTTGCCACCCTCCTCAAGAGAGGACAGGGACAGACTGGCCCTGCAGGGTGTGAGTGGTGTAAGTGAAACCAGCCCCTCCGCAGGCAAGCCAAGACAAACAGCCTTGTCATTTCACAGGAGACCTCGGGGGGAGAGCAGTCTCAGAAAGCTCACAGCTTTAGCACAGAAAAATAAAAGTCTTGTCAGCCTGGTCTGCCTCACCACCCAAGCCCCACAGGGTGATGGAAGCCCACCCAACCCGGCACCCTCCTGGGCATCTTGAGGTTGCCTCCCACCCACGGCAGCCTAGGGACAGTCGGGGTGGGCCGCCGGCCGTGAAGGACCTGTCCATGCTTCAGCATCACCCTGTCATGGTCAAGCCATAAAAACTGATGCTGATTTGAGTTACGCCCATAGCTCCCGTGGGAACATAGGTTCCTAAGTTTCTTGCCCATCATGTATGTGCTGAGTGTTACCAGGGCACGTCACTGGAAATGCATCTTTCTGGTAAGACTGTCTGCAGCACAGGCATTTAGGACAAGCCAAATCTGTCATGACATTGCAACAGGACAGAAGTCCATCTATGTGCTCGATGGCAATTGGTGTGGGACTTTTCCCTTTCACTTCTGGGTATGGAGTGACAATCAACAAAAAGAGGAAAATTAGCCTGAAATGAACAGTCATACATCTACCTTCTTCCAGAAGGAATAACTTCTAGAAGAGTCTTTACAAACAGGACTTCCACCTATGAAATGTAGTATTTCAGCTATTTTGAAGCCATCTGTAATGAATTCTGAAACAAACTGAAAAAAGAGCAAAGCTTTCTTTCTGTAAGACCTGTTAGGACATCACTTTCCAAAGTCAAAGATCAACTGAGCAGAGCACCAAGGCAAGAACATCTAGAGAGAAGAGTTTTATTGGGCAAATTGTAACACAACACTGCATAGCCCTGTTCGTTATTAGAACCACTTTTAGACAGTGCTAATTGCGTTCACATATGCCACGTCCAAATATTTTAACCACATTAAGTCATTTTAGTGTTGTGTTCCCTTTTATTCACCTCTTCATCAGTGCAATACTTGATGCTTGATCAGAAGGGAAAATGAGTGAAAAAGATGAGAACACTCAGACCTGGAGAAAAAGCACAGAGCCTGCATCATTTCTGCAAATGAATTTCTCTTTTAAAAAATGCCTTGATAAACTTGGAGGAAAATATCTTTCTGATGAGAAGTTTCTCACTCCACTGAGCACAGAAAACTTATTTCATAAAGTCTGGCTACGCACGAGTCTGACTGCAACCAAACTCACACAAATGAGAGATAAGCAAAAGTGGAAAAAATTCATTTTTGGGTAAAGGAATGGCTGGAACCTCAGGTGTTTTTTTGCTTAATCCAAATACTCTGTTCAGGCCCCTGTCATTATAATGTGAGTGTGTTTTTAGACTGGAGGAATAGCCACTGTAACAGCCTGACTTAACCTGGGTAAGTCCATTATTTCCTGTGTATTAGAGAAGCAATTCTTTTGGTATCCAGCTTAACTAGAATCCAGAGTAAGATTTAAGCCAGCTGAGCCAAGGGTTGTTTTGTGGTTTGCCAGCTCTGATTTTAAAATCTCCGTGACATCTAAATTTGCACTTCCACAAGGCATGACAAGAAGACCAAGATTGCCTCACTGAAACTGTCAGATGAAACAAAATAAGTCTTGTCCTGCCAAACTTGGCTCGCATCACTGCCTATCTTACAAAATCAAATTCTATGGCTGGCAGGCAGGATCAAGCTCTAAATTTGAATGCCACAACTATGAATGACAGTGAAAAAAGTTAGTGATCAGCTTGGATCTTGGACACGCCCAAAATCTGGGGACATTTGAACATAGCACTTTGATCTGCATGCTCCTCAGTAGGAAAACTCTAAAATAGACAGAAAATTAAATTTAAAGTGTAAGGGCATCTTCCTTGTCTCTTCATGTGGATGCTGTGACTAAACTGAGTTTTAGCTTGATAAGTCTCCAAAGCCTGCCCTTTTCCACTCATGTCACCTTTTTCAATGACTTCTTTCTGTATCTGACGTAACATTCTTAATCCCATCTTCTTGAATCTTTCATTAGAACTTTTTCCCCTTGTGAAGTAGAATTACTGTATAAACATCTGTTTTGACTGGGGTGGGAACATACCCCAGTGCAATCAATTCAGCAGTGTTGGCTAACTTGAGGCACAAAGAAGGATTAGATCCCACATCTCCAGGCTGGATTTTGCTTGTCCCTGTCTCTCATAAGCCTTCCAGCCCGTACACTTTTCCTCCTGCTGCACAGAGCCCTCACTGAAGCCAGCCCCTGAGCCTGAGCTTTGGTCGAGCTCACACCTGGCCACCGAGCTCTGCTTGCCTTCAGGCAAATGCATTCCAGCGTGCCTGCAAGAAAACGGTTAAATAACCAGCAGTCACAAATAATTATTGCTGTTTGTGGCATCACAGCTATTAAAAGTTGGAAGAGGAGAACACACCCCGCTTGTGTCCCTCACACGTGTGCACACACATGTGCATGCACACAAAGTCTCAGCCTCTCTTGGAGCTGCCTGCTGCTCCCTGCAAGACAGAAGGTCAAGCTCACTTCTCTCCCCTTGACCACTGAGCTATGAGCTTGAGCAGGGGTGATGTCAGCATGAGGAGCTGTGTGAAGGAGATGTGTTGCGCAGAGGTGGGTGACAACAGAAACAGAGAAAGAGGCAGCTGAGAGCATGTCGGAAAACGAAAGGCACTCAGAAGGGGAAAGGGATTAAGGGAATAAAAAAAAATGAATGAAGAAAAGAAACTGGGGGGAGAAGGGCATTGTAAAGGGAGTAGAAGCTATATTAGAACACGATGGGAAATCAGTAAAAAGATTCAAAAGCCAATCCATCAAAACTACCATTTAAGAAAAAGAGACTGAGGAACCATTGCTACAATGTCTACTGCACCTAGGATGAAAACTGCCTCCTCTGAAGTCAGTGAGAGTTTAACCACTGGTTTCAATCTGCCTGGGGTATTACCCCTATCTTCTTTTTTATTTCCTAGCACAATTCAAGCAGATACTTGGGTAGTAGCAAATGCATCACAGTTGATTGACATAGCATATCCCTGGGAAGTGTTACCACTATTTGGGGAATTTAGGCTTGTCTTTCCCCTATTTTCACATACATGGACTTCTCAAAAAGAAAACCTACTTTAATTTCTGAGCTTTTAGACTTCCCAGTAAATCTTTTCAAGCCTGTGGCACAACACTGACAGTTCTTTCCTGCAGTAGCCTAAGTGCAAACAGCATTTCAACCAAGTTACTTTTTCCCGGATAAAGAGACTACTTCTGTGGAGACAGAGCAGGTTTTCCAAGGTGACTGCTGATTTGTTTGCTGCGACTGAGACTTTCCTAGAGTGGCATTGGAAATTAACCATTTTATTAATGTAATATAACAAGGATTTTTCTTCTGCTCATGTCCACTGAAAAAGATTAAAGTTAGTTCATCTGTGTTGAAACCATGCATGGTTGTTGGGGCCAGACTGCAGGAAAAATCTCAGCAGATGAGGACAGAAGACTCAGCATTTACAGATCTATAAAATTCTCTGTATGGTTAATACCCATGCTGATTATACAGCAATTTGGAGATCCAAATCACTTTACAAGTATTAACTACTTAATACAATGCCCCTGAGAGGTAGAGCTAAGAAAGAATTATTATCTCTATAGAACTGACAGGAAGACTGTGACTGAGATGTGGCTTGTTTGAAGCCACATGACAAGTCAGCTGCAAAGTCAGGATTAGCATTTGGGTCTTTCACTCCCAGGTGCCATGTTCAAGTGACTGGACTGTGTTGCCCCTGAAGATTAACAAGGATTAATGGGCAAAGCAGAGGAGAAAGACCAATGTATGTCAAGAATATAATAATAAAACTCCAGGGTGAAAAATTAATACTGAGGTGTTGAAAGGCCTCAGAAAAATCACAGAATCCAGAGGGAGTTTTACAGTTTCTTAAAAGATGTGACTCTGATGATAACCAACTCCAAAACGGGAAGGAAGGAGATCCTTTTAAGTCTTACAGCCTGTAAATCTTAAATAAATATGAACCAGACAGTGAAAATCACATTCATACATGTATATTGCAAATTTACAGAGAAGAACTCAAGCTGCAGTTTACAAGTGATTTTAAATCCCTCAGAAATCCACACGGGAAAGCAGTCCTCAAACAAAGCCCCTAGGAACAGTGAGGAGTACAGAATAATGCAGCGAGAGAAGACATGTTAGGAATCACTTACTGCCTGACCTGATCTCCTCGGGCAACTTCTTGTGGCCACAAGACACTCATGGGCATTTAAACAGGGCAAGTCTGCAGGTGAGGGAGGTTTTCATTACCTCTCTTTCCAGCCCTAATGAGCAGCTCTGCACTCTTCAAGGAGAACACTGAATACTGGAGAGGGATTCAAGACGAGGGAGAAAGATGCTTAACACGTTGGGAAAACATGCCCTGGAGCGAAAGATATCTGCACAATGAACTGAGCTTGAAAGATGCCTGAGCAATGAACTGAGTCTGAAGCAGGACTGCTGGCTTGCTGGCTGGCTTCATCACAGTCTGTAAACACCTGTGCAGGGAGAGGAGCTGGGAGGCTGCAGGGCAGCTCTGTCTCACAGGCACAGGTCTAACTTCCAGCAAAAGAAAGTGTTTATAAACTCATCTTAACGTGGAAGGTGGAAAACTGTGCATGCGGTTGGACTGAGGTGGGTTCCCAACCAGAAGATTATCCAGAAGTTTTGCTCTGGGTCCACAACAGCACCCAGATCTGAAGCAAAAAAAAAAAACCACTGTGCAGAGTCCCATCACCAAGCTGCGGCATGCAGTCAGGTTGTGATCTTCACAAAAATTTCTTCCTGGCTTCACTAGCTTAGGAATAAACTGCATTTAAGCTAAAAACAAACAAAACCTTAGGAAATGAAAACAGAATCAACATGGAAGACATGTGACGAGTGAAATGTGAAAGAACACAGATATAAAAGTGTTTTTCCTGGTTTGGTTCCCAAATGGCAGTATATAGTAATGACATCTTTCCTTAACCCTGGCTTGGAAAAAGTGTGTCTACAGCTCATTAACTGCAGTCCAATACAGGGTGACATCCAGCACTCTGGGTGGTTGCTAACATGAGAGCTGCTGACTTAGAGCATAAATGGTTCACTGCACAGTTCCAGGGCAGCACCTACCACCCAAGGAAGACAAACAAGATGCTCTGGAAGCTGTGCAATTTACTCATGCACAGGCAGCATGTATTGCTTCACTGTCACCAAAGAAATGGTTCAAATTCTCACCACGTGTACACCTGTGCCATCTCGGTGAAGTCTCTGGTATAGCTCGTGTAACTCCATACAATCGCTGTAACTGAGCTCTCTCACAAAAACAGCAGTTAATCCGCAGGACAGGCAAGATGGAAAGCAAAATGTCTGATTCTGCCAACAGCCAATTCGTTGGCTTTTATTTGCCAAAGGTTGCTGTGGGTGAGGTATAGGAAAACGCATCTACAGTCAGCCTGCAGTGCCTCCAAGACAGTCTTCCAAGCCCAGAAGAACATACTTCAGTAGTTCCCAATTGTTTCGTATCCAAAAATGCCTGTGAGCCCAGCAGTTTATGAAGCAATCCTTTTGCAACAAATTAAAAAAAGAGGGATTTCTGGGGAGCACTCTTAACACTCCTGTATCTCCATCTCAATAGCTGTATTCAACCCGTTCTGCTCACTGCTCAGTCCCAATTATGAGCTAGCTCACTGCTCAGTCCCAATTACAATAAAAGTATTTAATTTCCTCTCTGATTTCCCTTCAACAACAGATTGCAACTTGTCACACTTCAAGCTAATTTTGGTAGCTCATTTAACACACATTGAAACCTGAATATGTTCCCAAGCTCTGGCTCATTGCAATAAGGGATGAAGAAAGGAGATGAAATCTCTGGAGACTGAGAACCCAACCATGATTACTGCTGGCTGAAAACTTGTTTTTTCACAGTAGTCTTGGGGTACAGCTAGAATCTTTCATGGATGATTAATAGACTATAGGCAGATCAATGAAACTCTGCCCTAAATGTATCTGAACCAACTCAGCTGGGGATCAAGGAAGTCTAAGCAGCCAGTGTCCTGTAATGTGCAATTCTTGATGTAGTGAAACAGCATAATTCATACTCATTTACTGTGGCTGGTTTCTCTAGCCCATGTACCTGAGACACCTGAGGGTTTTTTTTCCCTTTCCTGCTTCCTACTCAGCATGTAAGTTCTTCTGTGGTGAGTTGGCCTCCAATACCTGTGTTCATATTGAGGAGAACCTTCCTCCAATAAGTAACCCCACTGATTCCAAGAACTGAAAATTCAGGATTATGTTCATTGCTGGTGAACACATTCTACCACTTACCAAGAGAATATTAAGCTTCCCTTTATATAAAACACTTTTTAGTGCTAAGTCTTGGAGATATTTAAATTCTGTCAGCAATATCAAGATTATTTCTTATCCCCAATTTCTATAACCAGCATAGTCACTTACTTCCAGGAATAATAAAGACTGTAGACCATATTCTCAGCTCTCTTGATGGATGATGAGTTGGCCTCAGTAAAGTTGTTAATGATGTAAAATAAAATGCAAATTAAATAGCACAATCAAAATGTAGCTATTTAAAAAATAGTCATGCAGGCATTATATGATACTAAGTACCACCCCTTTGCTTACACTCTTAAATAGATAATATTAGCATATTAGAAACATAATAAGTCACAAAAAGCTGTTTCTATAGCTGTGAGTTTCTCAAACTATGGGTCATGACCCTCCATGGGGATTCATGAATGAGTTTGAACAGGATCACAAACTGTTAGCAAGAAGTGAGGGCAGATATTTCCCCCTAAGTTGAGCGGTCCAGTCCTGGGGCAGGGAGGGGAACAGGAGAGCAGACTGTAATTAGTGGCTGCAAGTATTTATACTTGCTAGGGAACTGCTAACTACCTTTAATTACAACAGCTCACTTTCTCCAGGAGAGGGGAGCAATATAGGCTAGAATTAAAATTGCTGGATAGTTGCTAACTGCCTTTCATTGCAGGCAATAGATCTGTTTCTCCAGGGAGGAAGAATAAACTTGCAACTGGATCTTATTCCCCCCTCATTTAGAAATGGGGCCATTACCAGCTCAGGGGTTCACACAAATACGCAGTCAAGCACAGTTGTATTTCCAGACTGTGTAAGAAAGAAATCAATAGTCTCATTTAGAGAATGTGTGACCACCAGGCAAAGACTGAGGTGCCCCATGCAATCTGCATTGCACCTCAGTGAAGAGGGATGTTTATTAAAGGACTTAAAATGAGAGGGTAATTGAAACAGTAGAATGATCTCACTGAAAAGCACTTGTACCTTTCTTTCTGTGTCCCTGCCTGTCATCTAAACCCACTTTCTTGTCCAGAAGGGATCACCTTTCCAAGGCTTTCAGCAACTGGATGCACCAAGATGGAAACTGAAGATTGACTCAAGGCTGCAGTTCCACAGTGTCTTCTGGCTCGGTTAGCACACCAAATGGGGCAACACAAGGGACCTCTGCTCTTCCCTCCTGAGGACAGCTCTCCTCAAGCCTGGAAGAGAAATTATCCAGCACTTCTTCCTCTCAAAATTAGGGATTTTAGAGAAATACAACAGTGACATGAACCCCACATCCCATATTAGGGGCTTTTATCGTCATCAAAATTCATGTTTCCTTTCTTGCGGTCTCTGCGATATCCATGAGGCCTGTGGCTGCCAAGCAGCCTGTCTCCTTCAATGCCTTCTGGCTACCACAGCCACCATGTACCTTTCTCCAGGTGTGCTCTGCAGCTCCAGAAGTGAGTAGAAGCAATGTCAGGTGGAAGTGACCTTGCTGGTGGACATGACGTTACGTCAGCAGGAAAGGTCTCCACTGCACACCATCCCCCAATATCATTCCAATTCCCACACCGTACTCTGTGGTGTGACACCCTCTCCCTGAGGAAGCAGCTCAGAAAAGGGATCTAGGTTACAAACAACACGGGGGAAATGAGGGAGGGGGGGAAAAATAACAAAAATGAAGGGAAATTGTTCTTCTTCGACTGGATCAGTTTTCTAACCTGTTGTAATGCACAACCATACGAGCACCTGTGGTGGCCCCAGCCAAGAGTGGGAAACAGGAGAAGTGTCTTGAACAGCACTACCACATAGTGGCTGCATGAGAGGGAAAGACTGGCCCTGGCTGCTGGTGGGGAGGAAAAGAAGAGGTGACCTGAATGGTGTCTACACAACTTGGCCATGGAAAAGGGCTCAGATAGTGAGAGAGGCTCCTGAGTTTTGCAGACAAAGGTGTAACATAGCACAGGCCTCAGCATGGAAGTTGGGCAGCTTGAAACTCAAAATGGTCATAGGCTCCTGCTGGTGAGAGTGATTAGGCATGGGAGCAGAGGAACTTGTGTTGGCCCAGGGTGATAAAAAGAGTTTAAGCCATAAGTCATTCTTAAACCTAAGGTTTGGGTCTCCTCTGAACTTGAACTTGCATGAATGTGTGGGATGACATTGTCCTAAAGAACCCCTTGCAGCAGAGAGAGTAAAAATGATGCCAGCCCACAGGACTGCAGAGTGGCTGCACTCGTTGAAGCCTATAGCCAGTGGCATGGACAGTTCTGTATCCAAAGAGCATGCAAATAGTATGACCTACTGGAAACAGTGAAAAATACCAGACTCACCATATTATTTTCCTAACACTAAAAATAATGTGTTCATGCCATGGGAAAACTCCCACTGAGCTGCTGGAACCTTCTAAGCCCTTCCCACAGGTTGTCTGCCCCCTGCAGAAAGTCAACACTAAGGAAAAACCCTCCTGTGAGCCATGCCACTGTGTCTTCTGACAATCTGGTGTGTGATACACATCAAACTACATCTCCCCAGGGAACCCAGGAGGCACAAGTTATTTCAGAAAGAACACAGAGCAGAAATCTTGCCTCCAAAATCAAGTGGAAACTCTTCCCACTCCTGTCAGATCTTCAGGGATCCATTGACGGGATCTTTTCACACTTGTCTCTGAAATACAATGTAACTGGAGCCACAAATCAGGTTTTATCAAGTTTTTCTTTGCAATTTGTCAGCAGCATTTTTGCCAAGCCAGAAGGGTTATCTCCATAGTCTCTGGTGCTGAGCAGGATACCTGTAAGTCATCTAGCTTATCTGGAAATAGGGATGCGGTCCCCAGCAGGTTGATGAGCCAGGAAGAGCAGTTTCAAAAGGTATTTACTTGCAACTGCAATGAGAAAATAAACTTTTATTTTTCCCTGCCCCTTGACTCTCTGTACTGCTTAGCTCTGTGTCCCTTCTGTGCCATGTGAGGCACAGCCTGGGGAGGTGCAGCTGGGTGATAGGACACTCTGGGCATGTCCAAGTGGAATGGAGGCTTTAAGGCAGATTTTCAAAACATTATGGATTTCGTCTTCGCTTAGCAGCTGGTTACTGTGCCAAAGCCATGAATCACACCACTTGAAGTGACTGAAGGAGGGGGAAAAATAATAATAGTAAAGTGTCAGACTAGCTCAGGGATAGGCTTGGGAGTCCTATTAAACTTGAGAGGCTACGATTTCTATTCCCAGACCTGGTGGTTAACACAAGAACAAGAACCATGTTTCCCCACCCCATCCAAAGAGTTGTACTAGGCAAAAGCTGAAGAGCAAACTAGCAAAAAGTCAATCCTGTACTGTGTAGGCAAACGTTGCCAGCAGATTAACATGGCATCATTCATGAAAAGTCTGCGGCAGCTCTGGCAAGCTTTGCAAAATTTATAATTCATCGCAAAAGGAACCAAATATGTGATGTTTGTTTCTGTGGAAGAATGGGAGGAGACTAATGGTAAAGGAGAAGGAGTGGGGAGTGTGGAAGCGGGGAGAAGGGAAAGCAGAAAACTGAGCCCTGGCGAGTTTTCAGGGACCTACAGAAAAAATTGTCTAAATAGAGTAGTTGAGACCTCAAATACCGTGTGGTGCTTTGACAATCTTCTGGGTTTTGGCATTTTTAACAAAGTGTTCTTACATTTACTAGGCTGGAATGTCCATTTGACTATAGACTCTCTGCTACTTTGCTCGTACGTTAACATTTTGGACATGTGACAAAAATGTGTGTAACGCATTTTTTAAAGTGTTGATTGTGCTCGTAATTTTCAAGTCAGAATATAAAATAAACATCTCTGCCCTTTCTTCCAGCAGGCAGCACAGAGATCTGCTCTCCGCGTTCTATCTGACAGGTACATTTTGTCATTTTTATGAACTATAAATTGCTTTATGAAACGTTGAACCCTATTTATTGTGGCATATAACTCATAATCGGATTTTGTCCCCAAAGTATCTGTGAACTGGGATGTTAAACATTTTGCATGCTTGGATTTGTCATGCATGTGTAGAGTTTATTACTGCAAAAATCACAGTCTTGTTGTATTTCATACAGAGTATGCAGAATCTCTTGTTGTGATACCCAAACGAGAGATAAGAAACTTACTGGAGAAGGCATGAATGATGCAGTAAATTCTGAGCTTTAGTTTGCTGAGATATATCTGAGCTCATTTCTCAGCAATAAGTACTTCATTTTTTCCGAGATGTTCTCTTTTGACTTTTTCCAAATCCTTTCCCTGGGAATTACTCTTCCTGTGATGAGATTCTCTGTATGTTTTATGCACAAAAACAATGCCCTTTTTTACCCCTTAAGTTTTAAGGGATTGATATTTTGGAGGAATTTAATTAATTTTTTCACTTCTTCTGCTACTGCAGCAGTGCTCCAGGCAGATAAGCAGGGGACCAAATCCTTAGCGTTCAGGTTTTACTCAGCTCTTTTTCAAGCAAAAATCCATTAACTTCAATGGGAAACTTGCCTGAGTGAGGAATTCAGGATTTGGGCCATAGTAAATGTTATAGTTGGGCTGTAGGTCTGCACAGGTATTTACCTTAAATGACTTTTATGAAAGAGGATTGATTGAAATATAAGGTAGCTTTCTAAGATGGTCCTGATTTCTTTTCCAGTTTTGGGAAAGGAGGTAGGGAAGGGGGAGGAGACAGTGTACATTTTAGTGCCTGTGAAAAAGAACTAGTAGATTTACATTTTTCCACAAATGAGGTACTGTGTCATGCAGGCTGACACAGAGTAAATTTCCCCATGCCTTGTTGGCAGCCCCCTCTGCTCCGTCTGGCCCCCAGCCCTCCGCCTCCCTGGGAATAAGCGGTAATTGACTCTGGAAGCCAGCTCAGGCCAGGATTTCTCCAGAGCAGAGCCTGTCACTTAGGCTGAATTATATGTTGTGCATGGATGAATAACATTTCTCTCTGCTCGGAGGCTGAGACTGCCAAAATTATCAACCTTCCCTCCCCAAGTTTACAAACACCGTTTTGTTTAGAATGTTTTGCCCCCCTTTAAGGAAAAAAAAAATCCTGATCGAAATGTATGGGATGTGGGTGAAACTGCTGGCACAGTTATGGGGCACAGAAGTATTTGCTGTAACTGGAATGAATGCTGAAAGAAAGTGGAGTTGGAGTCAGCATTATGCCCCTCTCCCTGGAGGTGTGCAAGCTCACCCCCAAGGCAAAGCAGATTTTGCACTTGGTGGGGACAATACCGTGACTAAAGGAAACATGGGGATTTTTTTTAACAGCATCCTCCCCCTGGGCTGACTGAGGAACATTCCTGCAGGAGTGCCCCTGGAGGTAATTAACAAGCCCCAAACCCTGCAGTTGGATTTCTGTCACCCCTGGAAAGAAAAGTGGTGGTGATGGATAGATGTTCCCTACCTCGTCAAAGGCGGTGAGGGAGCTGGGTGCAGGCGGGCCTCATCCAAAGGGCAGAAGGGCCTCAGTATTAATAACCATCACACCTCAGATTTAGGATTTATGACCAAATATTTCCCTGTCTGGCCCTAAAAGCATTCTCAGGAACTACAGCTTTCCAACCTGCTCTGCAAATATTCGGCTGCCAGGGCACCCTCCTTCCCCCGCTTCTGGAGGGGGTGCTGGGAAGGCTGGGGGTGCGCCCTGGGGGTTTGCCTCCCTGCCACCCATGACCTCACTGCAGAGAGCAAATGGGAGGGCAGGGGGCCAAAATCCCACGCTGTGGCAGCAGTTTCTGTCTCCTCTTGGCTAGAGCGAGGATGCCTGTGATACTGCTGCTCATTAGTTGTGTCCCAGTAGCAACTCAGAGCTCCCAGTCACACACCAGCACTTCCCAGCAACAAGGGAGATGGCAGCTTACTATAAAGCTTTCAGTAATTTTGCCCTTTTTTTTTTTTTTAATATTCTCCAGCAGTTCCTGTTGCAGTTCTTGCTTTCAGATTCTATTAGAGGTAACACTTAGCTAAACTAAAAGAGGGGGGGAAAACTAAACAAACAAAAAAGAGAGAGTTTTTAAACCTAGCCATTGATTTCTGTAGTATATCGCACTCAGTCCTGTTTTCAGAATGACACAGTAACCCCCAGCAGATTTATGTGCAAACACAAAGATTAGTGACCCAGAAGCTTGACTGAAACAGCTTTTCTGCTTCCAGAAGACAGGTTGCTCTGCACATGCACTGACAATTTTGTCATCAAAGATGCTCTGGCCCCATTAGCTTTTCATTCTCTCATGAAAAGCCCTCGGTGTTTATTCAGCACAGCTTGGCTTTAATTTTATTGTGCTCTTCAGTAAAGTGGCCAAACTATACAGATTACTCACTTTCTGGGACAGAGAAGAGCAAGAACTTAACTCATATACCTTAATGGTATAGTGCTGGCATATTTTCAATTGTCTAGCTCCCATATCCACTGCCTGAAGAGCTTTCAAATGAAGAAAAATGCCTGTAAATAAAATATTCAGTGTGTTCTGTTGTTATTTAACAGTAAGCAGTGCGGTTAAGCCAGGTCTTAAACCTGCTTAATCCCACTGAGCTAAATAGATTTTATTATTGACTCCCATGGTTCCAGAACTCTGACCTTAAGGCTGAAGTTAAAAGCTAATTTTTTTTGCAGTCTGTTCCACTAACTCAGAAGCTCTTGCTTGCTGGATGCATTTGCAATGGAGAATGTCCAGCTGTAAATTACAGCTGTTTGCAATCCTACCCAAACACAACACTCATTACTATTCTTTTGTTCTTTTTAAGCTGAAAAGCCCACCATGAGGGAGACTGTACAGTACTTAATCCGCACATTAAATTTACTCGCAGCTCATATTCATGTGCAAGATAAGATTTTCCATGAAGTAAAGATTTACAGTGGTCCTAGGGCACTTTTACTCCCCTGGCTGCTTTTAATTCTCTGTGCTGGAGTGTAGGCCAAGAGAGTCTGCTGAAGAGTTTTGAACACTTAGAGGAAAGTGTTGTACCACTGCTGAATTTTCTCTCTGGTTTTAACAAGGGAAAGACAGGTTCTTTGCTGAGTGGTTGGGTGGTACTTGGGAGACATGCTGACTTCACAGCCACAGTCTGCTCTCCTCTCTGTGTGCTTATGCTGGAGGATGCAGGCAAAACCCACCAGCTCTGCCCATAAAAATCTCAGCGCAGGCACGTAAGGTATGTGCAGAGCTGAACCCACTCATCTCAGCAGCCATATGGCTGTGCTGGCAGGCCTGCCATGCCCAGCTGATAAGCTCTGTGAAGAGTCCAGCTCAGTAGCTTACGCTCAGCACCTGGATGATACATACGTGTCATCCAGACCTGAACTATGAAGCACAGGCTGTGATAAACCTTTTAGATTTTTCACCTTGTGCTGTTGACAGAGTAGGCATCTCAGCATTAGCATCCATTTGGCAGTGGAGTCAAGCCCCATTCATGATGACTGGTTGAGCTTCACAGCCTGTCTTGACCTTCAGTCTGGGCAGGAGTAGTGCTTTGCACTTCCATGTAACCATGCCTTGTCTGTCCGTGTCTGATCACGGTTAGGACACCAAAATGCGAGCTCTACCAGACAGGGATCGGTTTACCCTCATGGGACTGCCCAGTAGCACTCAGGGTCCTGAAGGGCAAACAAAGTTTCCCACTTCCCCTCTGGAGAAGTGAAGAGTTTGGGGAGCTGAGAAGCAGTAGAGCCTCACATCTGTGGTGAGAGACATTTGCGAGCAGAGTTGCTGCTGCACTGCCTCTCATGGCTGCATGCATGCATTTAGCACTCAGGTGCAAGAGAAATCAAAAAGGTTGACCTTGAACAACCCAGTCCCTTCCCCTGATATTGTAAGCAGCCACAGAACTGATGATTAGTCCAGCGGGATGTGTAGCACAGCTCTTCTTCAAGGAATCATTGAGATACACTACTTGTGTTAGGAGGCCTGGGGAGGCACTGCCTGTAAAATATTAAGGCAACAATAAGAGGCAATTTAGATTTTTAATAGATCACTTAAGGCAGGCAAGGCAGCTGTCCAAGCAGCATTAAAACTTTTTGTGGAAGGAGACAAAGTTTTGTTGGTCTCAGGTATCTGCTTGTGCTGTGATTATGCAAAGCAGTTAAACTTGTGATACCCTAAAGTAAGTAAATAGTCCAGTGACAGCTAGCAAAAATACTCATGTGCTTCATGTCACTCACATGCTTAAAGTTTGTGTTGGACTGATGTTTTCAATAACATTGCGTTTCACTCCATGAGAGTTCTTCACATGAGAAGCTACATGGTCAGCTTATCAGTGAGTGACTCAGCTAGCAGGCTGGCCAGAAAGGCTTCATGTGGCAGCACTGTGCAATCAGTGACAGCCGAGGGGAAGCCTTGGCTCGGGACAGCTGATCTGGGTCCCGGCAGAGAGGGACGGAACAGAGATCACAGGCTCCACAGGAGTCAAAAAGCTTGGCTGGAGAAGAGCATATGCGCACAGTGCTCACCGCCACAGAGGCAGACATCAGCACTCCATGTTAGCACAGTGCTTAAACTTTCTGGATTATCTTTGAGAGGAAAAAGAGAATACCTCTGAGAGAGAATATATGGATTTATCGTTTATGTCTTACAGGAAAGCTTGGCTGTTTGGAAATGCTGGTGTTTCACACTTGCATCGCCCTCCTCCTGCCCCATGCCCCAGTATAGGGCACCTGCTCTTTGGAATGGTCTAGAGTTTCTCAGTACTGCTAGTTACAGAACATGAAGGTGGAAGAGTAAGGATACATATTGTATATAGGATACTTTTTCCAGTATTGGAGAATGTTGTGAATTAGCAAAAAGGGGCTTTAGAAGAGGAGCCTGTGTAGACAGCTTGGAGTGTAAAGGAATCGGTATCTCTGTAAAACTGGGACTCCCTTTCCCTCTATTTCATTTGTGAGCAAGACCTGTAGCACTCACCTTTTTGCTGCTGGATGTTTTCTCCTACCTTGACTATTGCTGGTATTTATTTAGAATTGTTTTACCATAGCACCAAAGATGTGATGTGGATGTATTGCTGTGTGAGAAGGTAGAGCAGAGCTGTCCCAGGGAACTGGAACAATTTTGAGCCCTACTAAATACTGGAATTTCCTTGATGTTTAAAGACAGAAAAAGAAAAGTTAAGATGTACCTTTGTCTTCAAGGAAGTGATAGTTTTTTGCTATCATGACAGCCAAACATTTCCCACCTCCCTATGGGCAACCTCGTGCATTTGCTCCCCAAAGATATCTGGGGAGGACAATGGGGAGGACAATCAGTTCTAGTTCCCAGTAACATCTGAATTTTGAAAAATACCTATCTGCTAGAAGAAAGGTCTGACTAGTAATTTCTCACATATTTTCTTTGACTTCCTTGGTCTTTTAAGAAACATTATGAGGGTAATTACAGCATGAATGTGGAAGGTAAAAAGGCAAGGTGTAGGTCTGTGGTCTTCCATGTATTAGTTAGGAGAAAGCAGGTCCCATTGCTGGCTGGCAGCATGAAGAATATGCAAAGTGCTATTGGGAAGAAGAGTGTATATGTGGGCAGCATATGAAGTGCCTCAGCATATGATTAACCTCACTGGGTATGTAGTAAATAGTAGATAACTGTGATCAAAAAAGTATTCATGTGATTTATCAAACTGAGCAACTGTGCATTTTGCAGTGAAGCAGGAGGTCAATCCTGAAATCTAGGGCAAGTAGAGCAATAGGAAATTGCAGGGACTAAGAAGTTAATCATACTGTTGGACTGCTTCCATCTGGTTTTGAAAGACGGAGTCAGTACAGTGCTAGCGAGGACGCTTCACGGCAACAGATCAGGAATTAATTTTTTCAGCAAATCTTCAGCTATCATTTGTGGTAACACAGGCTTATAAAAATGTAATTTAATTTCTTTGGAATAAATCACCTTGGACAAGAAGTGTGAGAGTGTTTTTCTAATGTGTGTATCTGAGGAAAATACAAAAAGTGTGAGAGTAGGAGAAACAGCAACAATCCAAGAGGAGACAAACATTAACAATATAAAACCTGGGAGGCATATGTGGCCATCCTGTTAGATTGTGCACGTAATTTTCTTTGAAAAATCAGTTTGCAGTTGGGAAACTTCTACATTTTTATGACCCTTGGGGGCATAATCTTGTCTAACCTGTCTATCCATCCTCGTAAGTGTGGATCAAAGGAGCACTGACCTAAAGTTTTGTGGAACACCACTTTCATATATCATGAGTGCATATCTATAGGCAATGAGTTTGTTAATGAATTCTGTTTTTCTTATTACCGATACTGCTTATGGTATTTCAATGGGATTTGAACATTATGCTCCCTCTGGGCAATAAAAGTCCCCCTAGGCAATGAACCTGTTGTAAAACAAGGGATTTTAAACCTGATAGTAATGCTTGTAGCTAAAACTTGCTTTATTCGAAGAGGCAGGGGGACAGTTAGTTGATAACATTATGCCTTTCTTACTTCAGCAGTGGGATAAGAGAACAGAGAGCCCTGTGCTAGGAGTGACATATTGTGCTATTTTTAGTGCTATGCTGCAAAAAGTGAAATGTTCTAAATACATTTGTATCTATTTCCTGGCAGTCTGATGAAAGAGAGCTCAGGTTTACACAGCACCAAGAGCAGGAAACCGGCGGCCGCGCTGTTCACACAAATCACCATTTTCATTACCACCTTATTTTAAGAAAAGCTGAAAATTCATAGCAAGCAACAACACCTCAGCCTGGTCCAGTTACATGGCACAAGCTTGGGACTTCTGGCCCCTGTGTGCTTGTGAATCGCATCCTAGCTGTAGCTCGGGGAGTCTCCGGAGCAGGTGCAGCAACGCAAAGGAGAAATCTCAGTTCCCTTTGAGTGAGGCAGCAGTCCATGCAGCAGATGGAAGGAGATCCCCCCTTCAAGCTTTAATCGTTCAGTAATCAGCCAGGCACAACAGGGCTTTCTGGCAGCAGCTCCATGGATGACGACATGCTTGCTCCAGTTGATTTTTCCTGCCTTCCTGCAAAGGTGGTTTAGAAATCTCAGCTAAATTTCTGGGTTGGCCTTTGTCACTGGTAAGGCTATCTGCCTTCTGTCCTCTGTATTTTTAAATTTTAGATTCAAGAGCATTTTCTCCTTGCACTTGCTTTTGTTCTGACCCTGGCAGCAGTGGAGGCAGAAAGGAAACGGGAGACTGGTTTGCTCAGGGGAGAGCAGTCAGGTTCTGCAGGAGGCCAGTCCCATGAAAAGGATATGCTTGTGCCCAGGACGGGCAAGGGATTCCTCAGAACAGTGTCTTCATGAGGCCCCGGTGGGGACACCACACAGTCTGTGCTTTGGCTGGCCCTTTGTTCTCTGAGGGGTGAAGGGGATATGACACAGATGCAGAACTGTGTCCAGTTTCTTTGCAGGCAAAAAAATAGGATGAGTTCGTACAAAGAACAAGGTGATTTCTCCATGGGGATTAGTTGTGGCTGAATCAGGCCTGAAATGCTCCTGCAAGGAGTCACAGGGTTGTTATCTGAGATACTTTGCTCCCCCATGCAGTCCCATCCAGTTGTCTCCTCCTTTTTTTCATGACTGCCTCAATTTTGATGTAAGTTGCAGGAAAATTTTTATCCTTTCTGGTCCTCTGGGAAAGGTATTGGATTTATTCTACCACTGAGGAATGGTTCATACTGTTCTAGGTTTCTGGAATTTCAGTGAAAGGAAATGTGTGGTCTTTGAACAGCCAGGGTTTTCTCCCAAAGAAAAAATGGAGCATTTGTGAAATTAAACAAAGCTCTTAGGATGGTACATATGCTGGTGTGAAGGTGCAGCAGCAGTCCAGTAGGGCACTACTAGCTCCCCCAAGACCCTTGCTGGCACCTTGATGAGCAGGGAAACTGTTCAGACTCTGGAACCATTGAAGCATTTTTGATGTAAACTGAGCCCAAAAATCTCAAATGGCTCATTTTCCAAAGTTACAAGTGGTTGTTTTTGTTCACTCAACATTTCCAGAGAGTCTGTCTGGTGACATTTTCTTTACAAATTATCAGACTAAGCAATTTCTGCTTTATTTTTCACTATTATTGCTTTCGTTTGGGGTTCTGTTTCATGGGTACATTCAGAATTGGAGGGCTTTGTTCCAAACTGGAATGGCATGAAATTTCAAATTCCTTCTCCGAATGGAAGACCTTCCTTCTCTCAAGGACTGCATTTACAGCAGGCTGCCCTTTTTGCAGTCAGAGAGGGGCCAGATCATATTATGACTGTTTGCTCTAATGTGTTTTTAACTTAGAAGTAAAATTAGGCATGGATTGAAACTGGGTGTAAAACGTCTAAGTTCAGACATTATATTTTTATAACCTGAAAATTTTATCATTTTGAAAGGCAGAAATAAATAGAAATTACTAAAATTAAATTAGGTATTTTTCCACAGGGTATGATTTAAACATGACACATGCTTTCTTTAATACGGTCTGCAATCTTCCATCATTTTAGCCAAAAAGAAAGTTGTTTACTTTAAAGGTAGGTATTTTATATCTAACAAAATTTACTTTGCATAGCAGTGTATCTTCTGTGTTAGAGTGCTATCAAGATTTTAAAGGGTTTTTTCATTCTTGACTCAGGCACAGAACTGTTTTTCATACTGAGGAACTGACTCTCACCCACACATTCACACAGAAGAGAATAGGCCCTTCTCTGTGAAAATTTAGCAGCCAAATAATTCACCAATAGCTCTCACTTATTATTTACTGGCACAACCAAACATAACTGCTCTAAGTGAACAGTTTGTCAAATTAAAAAAAAAAAAAAAAACCAAACAAAAAAAAAATCCACAACCCCCCCAAAAAACAGGAGAGCAGGGTTAAAGAACCCCATGATTCTGATTTAACAGATTAAAATCCCCCATAAAAGTCATAGAGACCTGCCAAGTAAATTTCTTGCTTTGCAATGATTTTTTAAGACACTTTAATATGCTTTTTTGAGCACCTGCTGTGGCCCTGGTGCATACCCAGGGAGGCTTGTATTGTTTCCTGCCTAGGAAGATGATGCCTGCAGGCGGGGAAGGCGCTGGTTAGGGGGCAGCTAGACCCTGGTTCCCAGCAGCCCTAAAGGACTTTGCTTGTCATTCCCATCTTCCTTGTCTTCCTTCCTATATTGCCTTTAGAGGGAAAAGGGGAAAACCAGATATGCAGCCTCAATCATGCATCTTCCCATACGTGGCCTCAGATTTCCATGATTCTGGCTCTCTTAAGTTTCCCAAGGGGACCTTGTCCCAGAGCCTCTCTGTCTGCACATCGTGGGCGCTTGCTGTCTTTCTTGCCCAGGCTGCCCTTTCCCCATTCTTCAAAACCACCCTGACCTCACTGGGGTGCCTGGAACCCCCCCCGGAACCCCCATCTCCTACCAGTCTCCTCCAGCTGCCCCAGTCTCAGGGCCATGCAGCAGGAGCCAAGCCCCTCTGGTTTGCAGTGTCATGAGTGAAGCCCAGTGGAGGGTACCCAAGCATCATCCATGGCTGAAAGGAGAAACAGCTGTAGTGAGGGCCAGCCCTGTTGCCTTGTTTTGCAGCCCCAGGGACACCAGCATCCTCCTGCGGCTGAGACAGGTGGGACACAGCCCAGCTGGGCAGCAGCGGGGCCGGCACTGCCACCCACCCAGCCAGGGCTGCCCTCGGCTGCCGGCCCGTAGTGGGGTAGCCACACCATCAGCTGGGCACGGGGGGTTCTGTCTGCACCTTGAGTCCTTGCTCTCAACTCCCCGCAGTAACCATCACTCTTCCCTGCTAATAATGCCCTCAAATACTGATTTCCTGAAGCCACGTCTTTTAAGGTTATGACGTCCCTTTTGCTAAAACTTAATAAGCTTGATACTGACCATGTGGAGTTAGAGTGGGTTTGTAAATATTTGTATCTATAGTACTATTTCTTTGATAGCAAACACTGGGACAATAATTCCCACATTAAAAGGGCTCTTGGGGAGGGTTTAGGAACTCTGGCCAGGCAAAAAATAGTTGCCTGAAGGAAGAGGAAAAACCTTGGAGAATTACCAGACTCTTTTTTTAAATTTTGAGACAAATGGACTTTTCAAACTTTGCCCTGAATAGAGATCTGGTCATGACCTACTATAAATCTCATGTGGCCATTTAAAACCTCACAGTGCTCTGGTTAAACAGCATTGCACCAGACAAAACCTCCAGGGCATGGGGACATTGCTGCCGTTTTTCCCTTTCAAGCTTGTATATTGTCCCCATAACATATTGCCAATGTTCACAGGACCAAATGAGACTGTGGCCTTTCTTTAATGTACTCAGAGCTCTTGTGTCGAGAGCCTGTGAGGTCAACAGGAAAACATGGAATGAAATCTCAGCTGAATATTGGTCTTTCCCAGGCTTCCTGGCAATTTCCAACTTCTCACTCTTTTGTTTCCACTTAATAAGATAGAGCTTGTCCTGCGCTCAATTAAAAAAAAAATGTGGTGAAAGAGCTAAGACTCAGAAAATGAGCAGTTTTGTAAAAGCCTGGCAGATTCCCAGTCTGCTGAACCTAATAAGAAGCACACTCATTTTTCCAGTTTGAAACTTTTTGGTGCTAACACCCCTAGTGCAAACATCTCCCAGGACTTGTGGGAAGAGCGCCAGTATATAGAAAAATTAAGATTGCTGGTATTCCGACATGAAAGCTGTAGCCTACATTTTTGAAATAACGGTGTTGAAAAGTGGAGCTGTGACAAGAACCTAATTGTGGCCTTCTCCAGCTGTCAGATCACCCTCAGCTTTCCTTCTTCACCTTCTGCTAGAGGGACTCAGCACAGCACCTCTCTCTGTTAAAGCTGAAGAAGAAGGCAACAGCTGCAAAACCGTTTGTGCAAACCCAGACAACAGCCTGAGAAGACAGCAAAACCTAAACACTCATTTGAGATTATCACTCTCTAATCAATAGAGATGTACTGGTTCAGATGTACCTCTGTTTCAACTTCTCTTTTTACACTATTTTCTATATTAGCATATTATGTGCTTGTCAAGTGCAACCAGATTTTAACCTCAGATTGCTGATATTTTATCAGTATTATATAAATGTATTTCCTAAAATTTTATAAGGGATTTAACGTTGATGAAAAGCAGCAGGTTGACACCTGATTATCCAGGAGCTTTTCCTTTGTGTTGCAAGTACATCTGCCCCCCTCCTGGAGCCTTGAATTATCCCCATGCATATTCTTTATGTGTGCAGACAAAGGGCACTGTTGAAGCAGATGAGTGCCTCAGCACTTGATGTCATTAGCTAATCTGAGCCAACACCACATTATTTTCTAAGAAATGTATTGTATTATTTTCTTCCCTTTGGTCAAAATGCAGCATTAGCCATTTAACAAGAGCCATGACAAATTTCTGTCATTGTCCACTGTATGTTGCTGTCCTCTGTCTTTGTAAGGTCTCACAGATTGATTGGACTGGGAATTACGACAAAGTTGCCCTACTGAAATTATTAGGGTTATTTTTATAACCAAAATCTGGTATCACTATGGAGCAGCAGTAAATTGTGGATCTGGTTTTAATTGTTCATATGTCAGTCATTTACCGCACCAGCCTTTTAAATATATTACAACAAACTATGAAAATACTCTCTGATTAAATGAGGGAGTGTATGGCAAATTAATTCCCACTGGCCCAAACGGAGAAGACATACTCCAGTGTCACAATTCACTGCTTGTCTGCTTTGGAGTCAAGCTCCACAGCAATATCATGCACCAGTGTTCATCTGCTGAACTGAGAGGTTATCTGGAAGAACTGGGTACTGCAAACTCTGTAACTGTAGGGACCTGCCAGTCACTCCTCTCATAAATCAAGAGCTGCAGGGATGAAGAAGAGGTGAAACATACGGGTAGTCTGGCCAGTGTAAAAAGGGACATCGTGGAAGGAAGGTAAAATCTGGAAAGAGGAAAGGTGAGCCTCTGTTAAGTCAAGAAATTCTGCACTACTTTTTATTAAGGCCATACCATATCTGAAAGAATATATTTTCTGACACTGTGTCCAGGTTGTCATAGGCTGCGGTTTGATTGAGTCAAAGCTTAGCTTGTGTCAATGTTTGGGGTGTTCAAATACACTTTCTGCATTTGTGCTGAAAAGAATTATTACCCCCAAAAGTTGCACTTCTTTTTTTTCAGAAGTGACACCCAACTCACATGTCCACGATGACTCTAAAATTACCAACATGCATCCAAAGCTAAGACATAACGAGGGTTTGCTTAGTTAGGAAGTGACTGCCTTAGATTTGTCTTGCACCTGGTGAAGAGCTTGTTAAAGGCAGTTGTGCAACCCTGAGATTGTCTCTGTTTAATTTCTTACTGAGATATTTTAATATCTTTCTTTTAATCTTGATATGGTCTGGTCGGGGTTAGAGCTATTTATTTGGTTGCAGGGCCACATGCATGGGAATTACGTTATTTAAGTTACATACACCTTCAGTTGACATGACTTGTGTTACAATTGAAACAAATAAGCCAGCCCCGTGTACTAAAAATAAGCAAACAAATGTCAAACACATCACCATATTAGCAGAACCACAACACACTGATTAACTGTGGACAACACAGTCATCAAATCAAGGTCACAATCAAGACCTGAACCAGTGAATCTGAGGTCTGAGTTTTCAAACAGACACATCCAGTGCAGAAGGTAAACAGCTTTACATTATAAGCTTGACATGAGATGGAACTACATCCAGTTAGTTTTGCATCAGGAAAAGCTGAAGAAAAGCCAGTTCATGTTCCAACCAAGCTCCTCATAAATGTTCAAGTCAACACAAAGCATTGAGTAAGGCAATCAAGTACTGTGTTCTTGAGTCCTTGCCAGTGGTGCATGGAGGACTGGTGCTGTTATGGTTCAGTCCAGAGAAGTGCACCCATCAGAGCGAACTCATCAGCAATGCACGGTTTAGAATTTCCTTCTCATGTCTTATAGTTATCATGTATGCTTATTCTTCTGCTCTTACTCTCTCCTGGCCATCAAACTCAAGTCAGAGGTCACTCTGAAAATCATATGCACTTGCAGCTTTTAAATTATTGATGTAACAAGAAAATACTTCTTGCATAATTACTAGGTAAGAACTATGACTAACTTTTGGAACAATTCACCGGCAGAAAACGGTGGATCTAAGAATCTGGCATTTGCTGCTAGGCCTGCAAGCAATTAATATGCCCCTTTTCACTTTTTTCCTTTTTTGGCCAAAGAGCTATGCATCCATGCATGTGAAATAAAGTGGGATCCTTCCCTTAAAGGAAAAGAAAATTTTTGGCCTTGTCCCTTCTTCCTAACGATCTTTATTTCACCTGGCTGCTGGCTGCCAGCACAACACAGCAGAAGCTTTGGCCAGGATAATGACAGACTTTACAGCTGACATCTCCTGCTTGGTGATCCCAAGAGGTGGCAATGCTTCTCACAGATCCATCCTTTTTCCTGCTTACTTCACTGCACAGATGGAGCCTGGTTTCCTGGATGTGGTCAATACAGCCTGGTTGTAGATCACTGCTGAATAAGCCCATGGCCTTGCAGACAGGAACTACAGGCTGAGGTGTGACACACCAGCCTCCTGCATGGTGCGTGTCCCAGCGAGTAATGACGACCTTTCCCTGCAGGGAAAGCACTTAAAACCTACACTCAGCAGGTGCCACCTCCTCAGGACAAGCTAATAACCTCATCAGCACATAGTGTCTCCATGCCTTTTCTAATAATAATCACTTCTTTACCCTAAATTAGGAAGCTAATATGAATCAGTTCACAGCTCGTCCTGATGACTTTTAATCTAAGACCACATCTGGCCTTTGTGCTTTTCATCAGATGAATTCCAGTAATTGTTACACAAAGTTTTCTCAGTTCTACCTGAAGTCTGGGCCAATGTATCTTGCAGCCCTTATTCCTGTGCCACACTGGTAAAATCCTGCCATCCTGTAAAATCAGTGATAGCAACATGATTAATTAGTTGCTGTATTTGTACAGCATCAGACTTATTTTCCAGTTGTGTATACTGCTTTTCTTTGTATCTAGTCTAACCCTGGAGAGTACAGAGAAATCTGCAAAGTTTTAGTCCATGAGATCATCCCAGTAATTTCTTACTGCAGGCACTGTCTATCTAACTTCAGTTCCCCATGTTAAATAATTGTGATATTGTTTCCTTAAAACCCTTGACAACAAAAATCAAAACAACCGTAAATAATCCACAGACATATGGAATTGTTTTGAGAAATAAAGCAAATTGCTGAGACTCCGTAAAAATGGAACTCTACCAAGGAAACCCCAGCAGCCTCTTTGACAGTCTGCTCTAAAACTTTTCATTTGCTTTGATGTTGTTTGTAATTTATGCTCCTCAGAGGCTTTTAGATGAAGGAAATCATCTGTTTTAATAATGTGAAACCTTCTTCTGGCTATTCGAGATGGGAATTCCTGCCCTATTTCCTGTGCCTCTCTGTCAGGGCCAAAAGGGGAAGGAGGGCTGGAAAATTGCATGGCTGTTAGTGATCAGAGCTGTGGCATCACCTACCATTTCAAAATGTCTACCCAAATATTACTTACCTCTCACTGATGAAGTAACATGTTAAGGAAAGCTGTCTTTTTAAGCTCATTCTCCACAGTGGTGTTATTTCACTGTATTAGTAATTCAAAACAATAGGTTATGTGGTAGCAAGTATAGAACAAAAGTAATTATTGAAATGGTCCCTCTAATTCAAAATTATTTTAATTACTAGTGATACCTGTCCTTTTTTTTCCTCATTTCTGTGCTAAGTCTCTTCATGATTCAAAAATTGCCACTAGGCTATCACCTCTGGTAATTGCCATTCCCTGAGCTGAGTGAACAAAGGAAAAATTCAACTGGAGTGTGTCAGGTAAGCAGAATAGGAAATATATGTTCCTGCAGGAAAGCTACTCTCCTCCTAATTACCCTGCAATTGCCAGGTTCAAAATGTAATTTATGAGCAGCATAGATAGAATGGCCACATTAGTCCGTTATTTCATGATGATCTTTTCTACTCCTGATTTCAGAAAGAAGGGATTTTGCAGCTGTCAGTGCATTGGCATTGTCAGCAGCTGCCCTGGGCAGTGATGCTAGACAACTGTAGTTGAGAGATACTCCCAAAAAAATGTAAAGTAGTCTTCTAACAGCACAGTTTTATAGAAGAGAGGTGCTGTAATGTACAGCTCAGACACTGCTGGTCACATTCAGAAACAGATCCAGAAATGTTTGAAGGAGAACTAAGTTTTGCAGCCTGTGGCTGCACATTCCACTTACTGTAAAATACACGAAATGCAGTAAATAAACCCAATAAACACCCTCTGAGTCCTTCTTACTCTGACAAGCACGGAGTAGTCTGCAAAAGGATGGAGTAGCAGGTAAAGCTGCGAACATGTGATGTGCAGCTAACATGTTTCAGCTGTAGGTTTGGTGCCTGAGGCCAAGTCTACATTTCAGTCAAGTTGGGGCAGTGACCCAGTAGTCATCTGAGTGAGCTTTAAACACAAAATGGGGACTGTCATGGCCAGATGGAGCTCAAGAACCATTCAGTGCTCACATAGTTATCACATTATCACGTTAGTTAGCACCATAGTTTGTGGTACTTGAGCTAGTCCCAGCAGGGTCAGAGTGAACTGAGGCTGGAAGGCATCGCTAGGGATCATCCAGTCCAACCCCCACTCAGAGCAGTATCAGCTAAAGGAGTTGCTCAAAGCCAAATTTGGGTCTTGAATATCTCCCAGGATGGAGACTCCACAGCCTCACTGTGTAACCTGTTCAAGAGTTTGACCATTCTCACAGAAAAAAAAAAAAGTTATAATTAAATGGAACTTCCTGTATTTCAATTTTTGTTCTTTGCTTCTTGTCCTGTCACTGGGCACCACTGAGAAGAGCCTGGCTCTGTCTTCTTTACTTCCTCCTATCATATATTTATCCCTCCCAGTCATCTCAGCCTCCTCATGTGAAAAAATTTCCAATCCCTTAATCATCTTCATGGCACTTTGCTGGTCTCCATGTCTCTTCTGTACTGCAGAGTCCAGATCCGGATCCAGGGAAAAGCCAGGGGAAAGCAAAAAAGTAAAAGAGGAAAGGCTAAGTGCAAAGGGGAAAACTATCTTGCTGATTCTGGATGTGACATGCAAACCTCTGAGTCAACTGTCTGAGAGTTCATTGCCTCCCAGCTGTACACAAAGTCCATCAATATTTTTCTTTGTTGCAGTCTAAGTCCATAAGGAAGCTTGCCCCTTCCTTGAGAAAGCATTAGACTATATTGCTTGGGAGTATCAGTCCTAAATATTCCCTTTCAGTTTCCTGCAGAGAATGTTGAACAGAGTGCTCTTAGGAATGGGAGATGCCTGCTCTGATTCATTCTTCCAGGGTTTTGTTTTTACTTTGCCCCTGAGGAATTGGCCATTTTTAATGACTTTTATGATTAATAAAACTGTCTGAAGGCCTGCTGGGGTCTTCAAGCTAGTAGTTATCAGCAAAGTCATCTAGCTTTCTCCCCTAGTGCCTTAACTAATGGCAAAGACCCAGCACTTGATCTTTCTCCCCAAGCTGAAGCTTGCCTAGCAGCACTAAGGATCATGTTGGAGTGGTGTAAAAAAAAAAAAAAATGCCCAAGAGTTACTTTCATGCTGCACTGACCATGGAAAATCATAATCACATGGAAATCTGTGTCTCATCTCAGCAAAGCTCTTGAGCAGACTCTCCAACTTTCCCCCAGCTGTTTCCCAGCTGCAGGCAGGTGATGTGATACCCTTTTAAAGAGTCACTGAATGTATATCCTCGCAGCTGGGCACTGAACTCCCAGCAGCAACACATGTTGACTCCTACACCTTTAACAGTCTCCATGCTGGATCACACTGCTGAACGCACGTTCCTGCTCTGAAGAGGCTCACCACTCAACACAGCACATCCTAGACCATGCAGGAGCTCAGGCAGGCAGAGGCATGTTTGAGACACTGCAGCGAGGCCGGTGCCAGAAAGGGAATGTTGGCCCGGGGGCAGAGAGAGGAAGAAGACGGCAAAAGCTTGTTGTGCCACTGGGAGGGGGAAGCAGCACCAACTGGCAATATTTCTCCCTGTCCCTGTGCCCTCTCCCCACTACCAAGGATGCACATCCTTTCTGCCCCACTGGGAGAGGCAGAGAGAGCAAAAGATGCATTGAAAAATAGGCAAAGGCATCTCCACATGCTTTAGTGATACTGTAAATTCATAGGAAACCTAAAAAGATGCATGGTGGTTAATGAACAGCAAAACATGTGAGATACGGATTGAAAGGTATATTGGAAGATATATGTTTAACTACATCAGGACACAGCATGGTATAAGACCAATTTTTTTTTTTAATTAAAATGTCATTCAGATCTAGTGTTTTTCGTAGTAGTTGGTAGCACATTTCACAGAAATAAAGGATTGATAACATCCTGCAGGAGGCTGCAGCTGGGGAACCACTGAGTCCAGACACATTGGTACCACATTCTAGATTAATAAAGCAAATAAAATTATATTTACTTTGAAATTTATTTCTGCCTCCCCTCATCATCTGTGTGTGCATGAGCAAGCCTCAAGTTTACTTTCCATGGATAACATCTAACAAAAAGATGCAATGCACATTCAATTTTTCCCTTGAATTGTAAAAGGCAATTTATATAACTCTTTGTAACATTTATATATTTGTGCTTATCATACTTCTTCCTAGTTTTTCACAGACCACATTATACCTGATGAAGGCACAGCAAAGGTTACTCATAGACACTGCTCTCTGCTTCAAAATCCTTCATCAGTTATCTGCACGCTGTGTTTGCTGGGTTACAGTGGGTCAGATCCTGACACCCTCCCTAGACAGACCAGTCCTGCTCTTCAGGAGCACTTCTGGGTACTCTTATCCAAGCTGTAAAGCACAATATTACTAAACCAGATTAAGGGGTCAAGGATCTGAGCCTGGTCAGAATGGGAGAAGTTGTTTTCCCAGCGGCTCAGACCCCTGAAAACCCAAGGCTGTATCACAGGCAAATACTCTACAGCTGAAAACTTGTTTTAAACATTCTTTATTTCCTGCTAACATGTCAATAGTAGGTAAAGAGCATATCCTGTGCAACCCTTTCTAAAAACATATTAAAGTATTTTTGGATGACAATGGAAAACAAGCTGTGCCTACAACAGAAAGGAGAACAGAAGAACCTTTTATGAGTCTTCAAATAATCTCAAACTAATTAGCTTCTAACATCCTCTCTGCTACAATTCTGGGCTTTATTAGCTGTTCTGCTTGCCATTCCTGAGCCTGCCTAATGTCTTCTGTAGAACAACTATGCATTTTTTCTAGGCATTTGTCATTTTTTGAAACATATGAAAGAGAGCACTTGGATTCAAATAACAAACCATCTAAATACTGTTCTGCATAGGGAGTGATATATGCTGACAAGGACTAGAAGTCAAATTTTCTTTATATGGTTCTTTATGGTGAGCAAACCTACTTAAAACAAGCTCCTTTTCAAGGCAGCATATTGATTAGAGCTGACGGGCCAAAAAGACCTTTGGGAGACAACAGAATATGGCTTGAGTCAAAGAGTAACACTAAAGCTGGCAGCAGCAACATTAAGAGTCAGTAAAACCTGAGAGAGTTTGTCTCATGCTGAAATTTATTGCACCCATTTGGACAGCCATTATGGTAGTTAGTAATTTTATCTGCACAAGTTCATCTGTATTTGGACTCCCAGAGCTTAGCGAGAGGTCTTGCAAGGCAGCACCATACCCAGGGCTCTGCTGACTGAGGCAAAAGACTTCTGTGCTGAGGCGAGGTATGACTATGTCTGAAGACTATGAAAGGCTGTTTGTTTTGATGGCCAGCCACAACATGAGTTACATTAACAGTAATTCTGAAAAAGGTGATGGTAGGCCAGTGCAGACAAGGATTTTCTAGTCTGTGGTTTTCTAGTGGTTTTCTTCTGAGAAGAAAACCACTTTCTTCTTTTCCATCAAGAAAATCTTTCTTCTTGATGAAGCTGTCACTCACAAGCAAAAATTGCTGTTCTCTTGGATAGAAGTACATTTATACTTCACATTTTAGGAAATAAACAAGAAAAAAAGACCAACACCCAGGCTAATATCCAGTGAAACTGTAATCAAAATCTCCTGATAACACATATTGAAAATGGTGGGTTAAAGCCACTTTACAGAATATTTTGCATTGCTCCTTTGCCTAGTTTCTGAAACTACCATGGCTGATGTTCCTTATCTTCACTGATGATTGGTTCCAGTGCTTAATTACCTTTATTTTTCTAACATGTGTCTCAGTGGGTTGAAGCCAACCAGGCTGTTGGAATCACCTTCAGAATGTTAGTGGAGGATCTCTTCCTGAGACAGGTGGTACTGATATAATTGAACCTGACAGGGGATCAGGTTTTGTTAGTGGTCTAATGAAATAGTGGAGTACTGAGTTGAGAGTGGATATAGGTCTTCATATTGGATACCAACCCCAGTCCTTAGGACAAGCAGGGAGAGGTGACTGAACCCTGAAAGGAAAATTATGAAGAAGAATCTGATTCAAACCTCCCTCGCTTCCCATACAGATTACAGTGCACAAGGTGCTGGGCATACCAAGCATGCTGTTTAGGCAATCCTTAGGATGTTAGATTCTTTCTAGTCCATCAAGAGAGGTAGGAATCTCCAGAGGGCACATACCAGCCTTGACCAGACAATAGAGGAATCTCAAATAGAAATTTCCTAACATGGCCAAAATTATGAAAAAAAAGAAAAATTAAAGGTTCTGGGGTACACATGAAGGAGAACATAGAGAAGCCATTGCCCCGGGTCTCAGGGGGAAATCAAAAGCAGTGTTCTATGATTGAATCTTCTTAACAACTTTATCCAGTTCCAATTTATTTCTGGCACCTTCTCCCTCCCCCTCAAAAAAAAAAATCTCTATAGAGATTGCTTCCTGATTTCACAGGGAAGGCAGAAGGGTGCTGTTCATGGACTATTCTCAAAGCTGTTCATCATTCTCCAGGCCATTGGTCCAAGGCCATGTTCCAAGGACAATATAGGACACATAGACTATGCCTGTCATTTCTTCTGTTCAAGTCACTGTACTTTGAGCCA
>VYZQ01048553.1:74053-87734 GCA_013400655.1 Mystacornis crossleyi | reverse complement strand
CCATTAAGAGACTAATTGAACTACTAAGGTAAAAAGACCCTATCACTCCTCTTTTACTAAAGAGTTAACTTGCCCGGACCAGGGATTCTCTCTTCTCACATTCAGCTGATGCAAGGTCAATGACAAACACACCAAGGAAGTCAGAGTTGCTTTATTTTTCTTGTGAGCAGGTCAAATAAAACACTGCTGATGCTCCATTTATCTGGAGCGACAAGCAAACACTTGGCAGCAGTGGAAAGCAGACGCTGGAATCTGGCACCAGGCTCCTAGCACAGCTGTCAGTCTGCTGACTAATCACTTCATCCCCACATTAATGCTGCTCCAGGTCTACTGGACCCTTTCATCTCAGATATCCCAGCACACGCTCCTCTTGATAGACCGATTCATACAGAGGTGTCACTAGTAATTGTTACATGGTATTTTATTTTAGGAGGGTTTTTTTCATGAAGGTGGGTTTTTTGTAGTGGCTTTCTCTCTTCTACCATATTCCTTCATGGTGGGAGCTATGATTTGGCTGCCTCCAGTATCAACCAGACCTTAAGTAGATGTCTCTTGCCAGACTGAATTTTCTTCTGGGTTTTTTGTATATGTGTGTGCATGAGCTTCGTAGCTGTTCTTTTAAACAGCCTTTCCTATCAAATTTTCTTTAGTGACTATTCTGACAATTAAGCTGCAGTTGTACAGTGCACACCTGACTCTCTTCAGAGAGATCTGGTTTGCCTTCAGTTTGCATTATCAGATAATACTTGTAGTTTTGTCAGCACAAACTATTTAAGAAGCTCCCAGGGAAAGTGTTAAAATATAGGTGGGGCCTCTGAACCCTGTTCTTGGCAGCTGTGCTTTATTAGCTGTGCTGTGCAAAGGTGGTGCAGCTAAGGTAATGCAGTGCTTTCACAGAAGCATTATATATTGTGACAAGCTGAACAACCTCCAGGACTCTCACTCATCATGGCTCCCATTTCATACCTCATCCATTACAGGAATGAGGTATGAAAACATTTCTCTGTTTCCTAAAGATATTAACAGACTCCTGGGAAATCGTTTACCTGGAGAAAGGGAAGTGTTGAGCCTCATTTTTTTGCATTCAGGCTGAAACAGCAGGCCATGGCAGGGCTAGCTGTCTTTTCCTGTTAGTGAATTATAGGTTTTTGCAATTGGTAACTGGAAAGAATTCAGACAGTTAATTGGTTTAATGCTTATAGTTAGCAAAGGTACAAAACTATAAATTTGTGTCACTTTCATACTGACTTCAGAAAAAGGATATCTTAGTGCTTTTTGAAGAATACTGAAGAACGTCTCCTAACACACTGAAGGTAGGAAGTTCGGTCACACCCATGTATGGGATGGTGGCTGGAACCCTGGAAGGGTCGTTTGATTTGGTAATTCAGACACAATGGGGCAGACCTAAAACTAGAGCAGAGCCTTTTTATCATAGAAGCATAGAATCATGGAAAGGCTTGAGTTAGAATAGACCCTAAAGATTGGGGGAGTTGGAACTAGATGATCTTTAAGGTGCCTTCCAACCCAAGCATTTCTATGACTCTGTGATTGTACTCATCTTTGAATGTTAAACACACACAACCAGCCTTTGTACTGGTATTTTAAACCATGGTAGTATCTGGCTGTTGTCAGTGTGTTCTAGAGTTTACAGCATTATTTCCCTTTTCTCAGCGTGATTTTGTCCTGAAACAAATGGATGAGGTCCACATTCATTCCATAGGCTATCCTTACGGTGCTGTTTCTTGGCATTCTACAGTTGCCTCAGAAAATATCCCCATATGTTCTGTTACAATATTGGGATGGCCTGATCTGCAAGTCCAGATAATTCCCAGGGTAAGCATGCTTCAGAGATCTTTGCTGGAAGAGAATTTGAAAAATATACAGGGACAGCAGCAAGAAGTAGGCATTTTCATGGCTTCTGTGATTAATTCACAATTATTGAGACAGGAATTCCCTACTGTGTGCATGAGAGACATGCAATATCTTCAGTGCCAGGCAGCAGAGATATTTATACGGATCTTGGCACAATGTTCTCAGTCTGCACTTTGAGGAAGCATCATGTGGAATTTGCTTCTTGAAACAAAGGGATGAAGAGTTTTCCGTAAAAGACCTTCAATGGGTTTTAGGTTGGCTCTGAGGGAAGAAGGAAGTGGTGTTTCAGATACTTTAATCTGGAATCAAAATAGAGGCTCTGCCAACAGAGCTCTTTTAAACCATGGAATATGTTTTCATCACTGAATTTGAAATACTGTTCCAGAGTCTTGGTCAGATTTACTGTTGGATTTAAATCACTGTAGCCTAATTAAACTCAATGGAGCTATGACAGTTTATACCAGCTAAGGGACTCATGTCTGTTTCAGAGTATTGTTTTCCCACAATTGGCCTTGATCTTATAGACAGTCATAGATTTTTTTCTGGGTAGACCAAATACTCCAAGTATTCATATAGCCTTTCTTAGGATTTTCTCAAATGTTTGTGACATATGAATTTGAATCACCTTCTCCATGCTTACCTCTCAGTGTTGACAATGTGATCCCTAAGAATGTCACTTGTTTATTCAAATAAGCTCTTCTCACTAGTTGTTGCACTTCTCTCTCCTGTGGGAAGTCATAGCCACTTAGCAGCTGCACAGTAGAGTGAGATTTAGAAGAAAAATAGTTTAGATGATCACAGCTGTGCGGATGACACTGGATAAGTAGCGTCCTATGTCCAGACACAAAAACAAATACAGCAGATAGTGTCTGATAGTGTTAGTGGCCTCTTTGATATGAAATCTTTGGATACTGTTCTTGCAAAGTGAAGTTACACAGACCAACTGGACTCTAAAATATGAAGCAGTTTTTTCCCCTGCTTGGCACTGGTGAGGCCACACCTCAGGTACTGTGTTCAGTTTGGGGCACCTTACTACAAGAAGGACATTGTGGTGCTGAAATGTGTCCAGCGAAGGGCAACTATGCTGGTAAAAGTTCTGGAACATAAGTCCCATGAGGAGTAACTGAGGAAACTGGGCTGGTTTACACTGAAGGAAAGGAGGCACAGGGTAGACCTTATTGCTCTCTACAACTACCTTAAAGGAGGTTGTGGTGAGGTAGGTGTCTGCCTTTTCTTCCAGGCAATCAGTGATAGGACAAGAAGAAATGGCCTCAAGTTGTGCCAAGGGATGTTCAGGTTGGATATTAGGAAAAATTCTTCACAGAAAGAGTGGTAAGGGGAAGTAGTGGAGTCACCATACCTAAAGTGTTCAAAACATGAGTAGACATAGCACTTTGTGATGTGGTTTAGTGGGCCTGGTGGTATTTGATCAAAGGTTGGACTTGATGATCTTGAAGGTCTTTTGCAACCTTAATGATTCTATGATTCTATGAGCATTTGCGTAGCCTTTATTGTGGCTGGAAAAGTATTTAAGAGGCTCACTCTGATATGTTCCTTTGGCTGAGTCATTTCTTCAAGGCCTGATTCTCCCTTGCACTGCATTCTTGATAATCATTCATGCCTGTGTAATGTAGGTATATAAAGTGCTTTCATAATGTAACACAGTGAAAAATTGGGATCGCAAATCCTTCAGCATCAGAGGAATTTTTCTCTTTTGAATCTACTTATATTGTCACTGAATACTTGCAGTTTGGTAAAGAATTGCATCAGTTTTACTTGTACTTTTACCCATGCTGCATGTCTTTGGGACTGTTCCTGCAATGCAGCATGTGCCTAGCCTGGGAACTTCTTGTGGCCAGTGCTGAATGCCGTGATTTATTATCATGGGAAGTAGTGCAGCTGTAAGCAGCAGCTTAATATGAAGCATAGCGAGGGACTCAGATCCAGCATGATTAACCTGAAGAGGTCTCCTGAGGGCCACCAAAGTAATCTCATTTGGGAATCTGTCTCCACTGACTGAATAGCAAACTCTTGCACCTCCCTGCACAACTGTTCAAATCACCGGTGCCCTTCAAAGGCTGTCCATGGCCATGCAGCCGGATGGGGCTAACAACTGGTCCCACACAAATAACCTCTCGGCCTTGTCCAGGGACTGAGATGACTCCACCTCTCAACTTGGATCACAAGTTAATTTGAGTGGGGAAGAAGTATTAATCTCCCCAAATGCCTGGGTTTCTGAACCTGCACATAGGAGAAAAATTCCGGCTACGAAGAATCTAGCAGTTCTTCTGAGAAGGGTCAGTTGTCCACTAGACAGGGCAGGAAAACAGGTTGTTGGAGACTTGCATGGCAGCTGGGTTCCCAGGTCCCCTGTAGCCAGGATGATGGGAGATATCTGATCAGAAACTTCAGATGGTGTGTTGGTTTTTAAATGGTCTTATTACTGAACTTCTGGCAAATTTACAGGGTATTTACTCTCAAGTCAGAGAGTGCATGTTCTGATTAAGAGCTTTAAAGAAAAGTAGTTCTCACCCAAATTGTTGTTTAATTCCTTAAAATAAAAATATAAATTCTATGATGTGGTAATTAATTCTGGGGTATAAACCAGTAGCAAAATATGCATGAATGTTATGTGCCACAGCCATTAAAATGTAAATCAGTCTAACTGCATGATCTTGCTTACATTCTTCAGAAAAAGCAGTCCAAAATAAAAGTCCCCAATTTTTAAAAAAAGGTTGTTTTTTAATAAGAATGTATGAAGACAGATGTAACTGTTATTACCCTGGTCCCTATAATATCATGGGGATCCTTACAAGAATATGCTATATTTCAAAACTGAAAAGAGGAAGGGGGACAGGAGACTTCAGCAGTATCAGCATAAATGGGAAAATACTGCAAAGTTTAAATTTTGTAGTATATTGGCTACTATTAGAACAGCAAACATAGATTTCCAGATGTTTGTGAAGAGTCCAACAGTTATATTTTATATCTAGGGCTGTAGTAACAATTTCTATTCAGCAGCCTAGAAGAACATTTCATGTCACAACAGGAAAGAAATATTACCATGGGTTTTTTCCCCCTTATCCCCTATATAGCAATTTCTGAATACTTCAGTCAATGGCAAATAAAAATGATGGTTTAAAAATTAAAACTACAGTCACTAAGGGCAGGACATAAATGTCCAGATGTTTTGTGATGCTGAAGAACTTTTCAGTAACAATGCTGTTGTGAAGAGGACTGGAAATCCATCAGAGTCAGGCACTGTTAAAAGCATTCCCTAAGCTACACTGTCAGAAAAGGCAGTTAACTTTTCATATTCTTTCCATATTCTCTTAAGGAAAAAAAAATCAAAACCACAAAACGTATTCATAATGGATTGTATATAGCTCTCACTATTTTATTAGCAAGGGATTAACTGCACTCTGTTAATATAAGTGAGCAACTTAAATCTAGAGTTCACTAGGTAACCTGTACAAGTGGAAAGCTACATTGTCCTGAATCTGTTTACAAAATGTCAATTTTCCTTCTCCAAAAAGGAAAATTTTTTACAAGCTTATCAGCTGTTTCTGTCACCTCTGTGCCATAATGAAGTTTTACAAATGGCCGCCTGAAAATCTGGTCTTCACCACACCTACATGGCTAGACAAAATAACAAGTTTTTAAAGGCACTCGTTGTAACTGGTACATTTAATGCCTGTGCATGAAGACAGACCTGTTGCCACCCAGAAGGTGGCAGACACTTCTGTGACTATACATGTAGCACCAAGCCGTCCTGACAGAGCATGAGCTTTTGCTGCTGCCTCTCTCTCTACCGTCCAGTAGTTACAAGGATGGAAATAAAGATCAGAAATACAATGGATGTCAGCTCTTCCCTCTCCTGTTTATTTTACTTGCTTTCAATTAGTAAGGTAAGATCACAGGTGAAATTTTCTTCACTGCTTGGCCCCGCTGTGCTTTGAAGGGTGCAGAAAGCTCTCCGACAGTGTCATGATACCCCAAGCAACCAGAAACTCTCGGGAGCAAGAAAGCCACGGGGCAGCTGTGCCACTTCCTGGCAAAAGGCGGCGGGCATGCTGCAAGTAAGGGCAGTGTGCTGGGAGTACTGGCTTGTGCAAGACAGGTGGGCCAGAGGGGAAAGGCTGGCATATGTTAGGGGAGGCAGAGAGAGGGCTGGAAAGTGTGCAGCCATGGGGAATTGTGGAGTTGAAAGCGCATCTCTGATGGCCCGGCCTCTTTTCAAAGCCCCAGGAATTGCCTGTCATATGTGGCTTGTGCAAGGTGTCAGGTATCACTTTTCCATAATGAAAAGCACCATTAACATGTAAAGACAATTCATTAGGTGCAACATAGCAGAACTGTAATTAATTATTACATACTATTTCTCACAAAATGCATCTCCAAAATCACGTTGCATTAGCCACAATATTGGACTGATGGAGCATAAACAAGGGTAATGATAAACATCAGTGAATGGAGCTGGGAAGAGATGGTTATCAGGGTACCAGTGTGTTTCATGTGGGGTTTATTTAACACTCTCATTAATGATCTGGAAAAGGAAGTGAATAACCATTTAATTAAGTTTGCATTTGATACTAAATTAGAAGTTACTGCAGACACCTCTGAGGGCAGAGAAATAAAACAAAAGGAGCTAGAGGCTTGCAAGGTAAAAGAAGAAAATGAGATCTGGTATGAGGGAAAAAAAAGCGAGCTAATCTCTCTGGAAGCAAATAATCATGTAGCTATCAGTAGAGGAATTCTGAAGAAAGCAGTGTTGAAAGAGAAATAGGGGTGTTAATGGACTATACGTTCCCTCACAGCTCGGATATATGTTTACAGAAGCAACGCATCAAGGAGCAGGAAGGTAATAGCCCTTCATTGTAGGGCTGTACTGAGAAGCCATCTATAATGCTGCACTCTGTTTTGGGCACCCTGTTATCAGAGAGGTATAGACAAATTGGAATGAGTTCAGAAAAGAGCCATAAAAATGATCCCATATCCCTGGAGATAATGACTTATGAAGAAAGATCAGAAGAAGTAAATGTGTAAGGCCTTGTCTGAAAGATGACTGAAGTAGGGCAGGAAAACAATCTGCAAAAATGTGAGAGCAAAAAGGGAGGAGGATAATTTATCATAGTAACTATTAGTAATACGATGAAATAATAAGTAACAACTATAAATTTTAAAAGGACAACTTCAGCTTGAATGTAGGGAGAAATTTCTGACAGTGGAATTTGGGTTAGTTTGCAGAGAAGTTTCCCAGGGGTAAAAGTAAAAGCTGCATTCAAGTCATTTAAAATCAAATTGGACAACTGACTAGAAAATGCACCCTGCTATAGGGAACAATATTCCATTGCCTGGGGAATAAGCTGGATGACTTAATATGATATTTCACACTCAAGTCTTTATGACTGTGATATTTTTAATATGCATGGTCAACTATTTCAGGAAAATACACATTTTTTCTGCTGTCAGGCCTGATAATACAAACACTTGCATGCAAACATAACTTTAAAGAAGGCAAGTAGCTCTGCTGACAGCACTGCACTGCTGACATGCAAAAACACAAGCCTGAGCTCTTCAGGTTTTTGCAGGCTGAGTCTTAGATCTTGAATTGTCAATACCAAGATGGTATATACAGGTAACCACATCATTTATGGGTAGGTGAAGAAGTGTGCAAAATGGAAGATGGCGGTTGGAAGCTCCNTATTCTCTGCTACTGCTGCCATTATGTGATTTCTTTCAATTCACCTCCAAAATGGACTAAACTGAATTACTCATGGTGCAAAACACTGAGTCCAAATTAGTCATCTGGAAAGCTAGCACTGAAAATTTCCACATGTAGACAAGCCCTAGCCAAACTACAATTAAGCTGCCAGTGCTGTGACACCTTCTGCTTTCACCTCTGCAGAAAGCTCAACAGACACAACAAAGCTGCTTTCTCTGCTCTGCTTTTCTACTAGGATTGACATTTTTACATGTTTTGGTCAATACACACATTTAGAATTAAACTATGAACTCCACAGCCACATCACACACATTAATGTATGTAAAAATATTCAAAAATTTAGCAGCAAGATTGTAAATACACATGAAATACAGTCAGTGTATTTTCCTACTCTACATAAACCATCCAATCGCTAGAATCCTCCCCCCAAACTATGTCTCACCTATTCTCTCACCCTGAAAAAAATTATTCTAAAAAAAAACAGCAAACCTTTCCTCATATTTTCCCTGGTTATTTGGAGCCATGTTTCCAATTGAGAAAAATGCAGTATTCACAGAAACATCCTTAATATATTTTTCTCAGGTTCTGTCACTTTTGTTCCTTGTTTTGCACTTATCTTGTCTTTTCTTCACAGCACTTTCAGACCCATTTCCAGTTAATTTTCCTCTCACTTTGTCCCTTTCCTACATATCTCTCTCTCTTCTTTCCAGTCTCTCTTGTTGGTCTCCCTGCAGTACCCCATGTCTTATTTCCCATTCTGAGCTTTCTCATCTGACCTGCTAAGACCTTGTTCTCTGTCTGCTTAATTCCCTGATGGAATTAGTGCAAAGATCTCATACTCAGTCTCTCCTCTCTCTGTGGGATCTCCAAAGGTGGAAGAAAAGGGGCAAAGAGAAGAAAGAGAGGGGAAGGAAATACAAGATGAAAGGAGGAGAAGCACAGGAAGGCAGGAGTGGTTACTATCTAGGCAGATACCTGTGCTGCTTGGACCCAAGGGCAGCAATTCCTCAGGGAATTCAGGAAGCTAATTAACTGAGGCAGGTTGTGGATTTCATAATGTCCAGCAGAGAACTAAGTCATGGAAACATGGAGGAAGTGCCTCCTCTTAAGCATTTTATACATATCCTCTAGAGATCTGTGGAACTACTTTTGTACAGAGCCTGAGTTGTCAGTGATCGTTGTCACGAAACAGCTGCCCCACTCCAACAGATTGCTTGTCTCTTTGCATTATATTTGTGTGGTTTGCCTTCTAGGACATGCTGTATGAAACATGCCTACACGGAAATTTAAGTGACTCAAAAATGTGATGGCTGCAGAACTGCCTTTTCATAGGCAGTTTTTATCCCTTGTTGGGATATGGGAGACAGCACACATGGATAGGACCAGGGTGTCCCAGGGAAGTAGGATACCTGTGTTTTTCCCAAGGGCAAATGCTTTCCCAGGCCTATCATATGACTCATGGTGCCAGTTCAACATGCTCAAGTGATGTCTCTGACTGGAAGTCCTTTTAGCTTTGCATAAATGCTTTAACTTATATTTCTGCACCCAGTGAAGCCATCTTTCTAAGGTATATGCCAGTTTCTCACCCAGTAAATGGAAAGAGATAGGTCCTTGGAAGCTCTCTAAAGGGAGGCCATGTCCACCCAAGTTTAAGTAGCAGACTCAGTTCCAGATTTAGTCTTAAAATTAACATAATCTATTGGATAAGACAAAAAAAGTAAATACATCTTGGTTTTCGATTTAGCATTAACTGGTGCTTTCAGGTTCAGTGAACTTGAGTAGTCCAGCACAATGCTGTGTAGGAACTCCATATTTACAGGCTGGGAGGAACTTAATGTAGAAATCTGAAAACCATTATGATGCCTTCGTTCTTCTTTTTCCTCCCCATAATCTGAAATATTATATGCATATACTCTAAGATTTTTATTTCTAGGACAGTGTATCTTCTGCATTTGAGCTTATATAACAATTCAAGGGCTGTTTCATGTCTTCTGTAATTTTTTCCTCATCTCATTTTGAGATTTTCAAGTTGTCCTCAGGTGCCTAAATGCCGTTGCCTAGAGTGTAAAAGCAGCTCATTGTAAAGCATACATATAAAGTAGATTAGATGAATTGCACCCTAAAAGTGTCTGTTTCTTTCCACTGACTATTTAGAGCCAGTAGTGACTAGCTCAGCTGTCTACACTTTATGTCTGCAGTAAACTAAGAATAATGGCTGAGCTAGAATAGGAGACAACATTCAGACTGGTTTCAGTGATGTGGACAAATTAAGGTGCCTCAGACATTAATGGGAGTAGTTAAAGTTTTGTGGACTGCCAAACCTAAAATTATGAACAAGGAACTGAGACATCTATCTCCTGTTTCTTTGCTGAAGTCATGAATTCTTTGAATGACCTTAATTAATGTAATAAATGAGGAATCTGGAAAACAATGATATCTTATCCTTTTTCAGATGGTAGAAAAAAATTTGGGTGTCAAGTATATAGAAAGAGCTACATTTCTAAAGCTAAAAATTTGGTTCGTTTGTTCTTTGTTCCTTTGAATGATCCCGTGAACCTTTAATAAAGCTGGCTTTGGTTAGACAATCACGAATTCCTACTATGAGGGAGGACAAGAGTGGGGAACAGGCAGGAAGGAAGTAGAGAAGCTATCACATGGGACAAAGGATCAATGGCTCCTCAACAGTAACCGGTCCAGAAGAGAAAGAGGCTGCTTTCCGAGCCCCGCCAGCCCCACATACCGGATGCAGTGGCCTTTACAGCTTTTGCTGTGGTGACTAGTTCACAACTGTTAGTTTCTTTCTCCCTTTTAAGGAATCACATTTACAAAAGAAAAGGGGATTTTACCACTAGACCAACTGCAGACACTATCCTTACCTTTGCAAATAGGATTCATGGGTTCTGGCTGTCCTGTGGACTATTACTGACAAAGACCGCAAACTACACTCTCCCTTCCCTCCAGAAAACTCTGTGGCAAGAACCACCTCTTACTGTATATGTGTGCTATGCCTAACACATGGGAATTCCCAGTTCTAATTTGTTAAAGCACTAGCAGCAGTATTAATAGTAGCAACAAAGTAATAGTAATAATAATCATCATCATCTTCTTCATCATCATTGCCGTCTGTGCCTTAAACGTAACGAGAAAGCACCACGTTTGTGTGGGGCTTGCCCTGAGTGAAGTATTTGATAGCAGGGCAGCACAAGCAAGTTACCACAAGGGTGAATTAGTCCGTGGATTTACAATAGGCGGAGTAGCCTACAGGGATGGTGGACAGCTCAGTCCTACCCCACAGTGGGCTACATCCATGCACCTGTTATAGGCTCTCTTACCTCTCAGAGAAAGTGGTGTCATACTTCAAGTTTGCCATGTATTAGCCACGCCTGAGGTCCCTCTTTGTAATAACAAGCAGACACTGACCCCATTACACTGGTATTGTTTAACAGCCCTTTATCCTAGAAAGTGTTTCTGGATAACGTTTTGACGAAAGTTTCTTTTTGGATGCAGGCCATTCGTGCCTCTGGTTGCACTTGCAGCCTTGAAGAGATCTGAGATATATAGACATGCTGTGTGGGAGTCAGCCCACCTAAATTTGCACGCTTCTCCTGCAGATACCTACATCTGCTCATCACCTCAGCCTCCCCTTTACAGTCTGTGGAGAGGAAAAGACGTTTTTAGGGCCCAGCTCATCTGGCCTATTTCATATGTCTATTTCAAGAGGGAATTTTTCACACCCTAGAAGAGTACTCCACTGACTGGAGAAGGAACTTGTTGACTAGCTAAGACATAGTTTTCTATGTTGTACAGATGAATCCACCCACAATATTTAAGGAAATGTATCACATCCTCCTGTTTCTCCATGAAGCCTGGCACATGTGTATGTCTGCTGTACGTTGATCCCCGAAAGTATCTTTGTTCTGGTAAATTTCCTGGTTTGAGTTTTCATGCCAAACCTATATTTAACTGCAAGTCAGCTGATCACAGATTGTTATTCCTGTTACTGGTGCCCATCTGGACAGCACTGGCTTTACCCCAGTTGAAAATTGCCCAGTTCTCTAAAAGGCTCTAGGGGCAGCATATTTCCATGACACAAAAACCAACAGGCAGAGAGCATTTTGGTATCAGAATACTCTGGATATATATTCATATGTATTTCCATCCTTACATGCTGCTGAAAAACTTCCAATTCAAGCAAACCAGCTTTTCTTCCATAGAATGATGTGCAGAGCAGAGAGTGGGGATTTTCTTTTTCTCCCACAAATAATTACAGTTAGGCATATACAATGGGTGGGAAAAAATTTTCAAGTGAATTTTCCCAATCCATTTTTTACCAGCCCTGCTATCTGTTCTTGGCTGTCATGATTTTTTCTCTTGCAAGGTATTTCTTTTTTTTTTTTAATGTGATCTCAAAGTATAGTAATTTTCAGTTAGAACAATCAATTGAATAAATTACTTCCAAAAGTGATCTGGCATCACTCACGTACACTGACAATCTCAACTATTCCAAAATGGTATCAGAGCCCAAAATAAGTGAGAAAAGTTTTTAAAATCCGATTTTTAAAAATTTGGATTCTTTTAATTTACCTGATAGACTGCAGACATTTTACTTTTATCAGATGCNATGGGTGGGAAAAAATTTTCAAGTGAATTTTCCCAATCCATTTTTTTACCAGCCCTGCTATCTGTTCTTGGCTGTCATGATTTTTTCTCTTGCAAGGTATTTTTTTTTAATGTGATCTCAAAGTATAGTAATTTTCAGTTAGAACAATCAATTGAATAAATTACTTCCAAAAGTGATCTGGCATCACTCACGTACACTGACAATCTCAACTATTCCAAAATGGTATCAGAGCCCAAAATAAGTGAGAAAAGTTTTTAAAATCCGATTTTTAAAAATTTGGATTCTTTTAATTTACCTGATAGACTGCAGACATTTTACTTTTATCAGATGCATCTTAAAGGATTTTTTAACAGACAGATCTTAGGGTTTTGTTTTTTTTTTCAGAAGCGACAAGGATTTGAATTTTTATTTGAATAAACCTCAAAAGTGCACCTGAAAAACCAGTAAAGCTGGCAACACTGTTGATCCATTTTACTAAACTTCATAGTTGGCAAACAGGTTGGTAGGACTGTAGTTATTATGCCTAAATAGCAGACATACCGCTCTAGGAAAGTACTGCGCTGCCGGGTTATGACACTGTAGCACGTAATCACTTATTCTGCTGGTTTACTGTGATCCCTTGAAATCCATGAGCCACCATTTTCAAGAATTACAAGATACATAAAGAGGCAGAATGGGATGTAACAGATGAATTGGAAGTGTTTTTGAACTTTCAAGAGGTACTCACTCTGACCTATACTTATGGGCAAAGGTGTATTTTTCCCCATGTGCTTCTGATGTATCTCCTTTACTGAAATACACCTGAACAGTTGAAAGACTTACATGTATAGTGAGCTTTTATTATATATCTAGCAAATTCAATATGTGCACAGTGAATGGCACCAAACAAATCTATCTGTATTTCCAACAGCAATAAAAAAAATGCTGTTCATTTTTAGATAAAGAGTTAAGGGTTGTAAAAATACAGCTTCATCCAAGAGAAATATTGACCATCCATTTTCAAGATTTACAGCTCAGGAAAGAAATTCCTCATGTAAGATATTAGGGAGCATGCTTTAAAAAACACAAATGTAAGGCAGTCCTGCAAACTTCTCATAGGTTTGGGCTAGTTCAGTAATGAGTTAATTAGACACTTCAACTAGAAGGAATATTTTTATCTTATGAATTCCAATGTCTAATTTTTTTGCTTATTTTAGGAGCCTTTGCTCCATGTAGAGTGAATACAACCCTCCATGTAGAGTGAATACAACCCTCAGTGGGTGATTCTGACGGCGCCTTTGGCTGTACAGGAAACCTGTGTTGCCCTCAGGCATCTACTTTAAATAAGAAGTAAGATACTCTTTTAAGTTAGAGATTGTGGATATTCTCTCTTGAGCAAACTTTCTTCCAGAGCACTGATGATTTTCGTGTTTGACTCATGACACAGTTTTTTTTTTTTTTTTTACAGTTTTTTATTTTTCACA
>VYZQ01048553.1:54590-66199 GCA_013400655.1 Mystacornis crossleyi | reverse complement strand
AAAAAAAAAAAAAACCAAACCCAAAACGTAAAATATTCCAGTAAAAAGGCCTTTAACATATTTTAGTTATTAATTAATTTTTCATTAATTAACTTTAAAGTTCTAAGAATTTTAACTTCTAAAACTTAAATTCAGAAGTTTATAACCCATTCAGAATTACAATTACAATTCTTCACTGGGTATCTTGAAAATAATTTAAATTCCTTCACAGGCAAATGTGCTGGAAATCAAAAGTAAAAGGTGATTGCTTTATGATCCACACCCTTAGCAAATGCATTTCACTGAGATTTTCTGCATAGCCTAGCAATGCACCATTTGGTCAACATTTAACAACCTTTGCAATAAAATTCTTATGTATCTGGTTATTCATCTGAAAACTCTAGCCTGATGAACTGATCTGGATGTGCCATATAGAAGATACGAGCTCATGAACTATAAATGTTAAACTTAGCTTTGTTTTATCCCATCTTCCCACCTGGCACCTAACTGGCAGGCCGAAGGGGTCCTTCAGATTTCTGTGAGAAACTGCAGCAAAGCTTGCCCAGAGTGCGCTTTTATCCATTTGAGCTTTTTTCTCCATGTCCTTGGTGCCTTTCTGCCTGTCACCTGACAATGAACAGCAGTTTTTGGCAGTGGTTATCAACCAAAAACAACCTGGGGCCCTCTTTGCACTATATCAGTGCACAGTAGCCGGCACAGCAGGTCACGTGGTGAGACGAAGGTCCTCAGGAGGCCACATGAAGAGCAGGGCTGGAGCTGAGGAAGTGCGTGAGACCCTGCCAAAAGACATGTGCTTCCACTGTGGCACAGCGAAGGGATCTTTCAAGCTGATCAGGGGTCCAGAGCACAAAGAAACCTGGACTACAAATTCAAACACAGGCACGCCACCAATGTAGTATGAAACAAGTCAAACAAGAGCCATGCTCTCCTAAGCAGGGTACAGCGCTAGGTTGGAAGCTGAAGGCGAGAGGTTTGACTTAATCTTCTAAATGACAACAGATCTATTCTTTAATAATTTCACTTACTGTGTTTCAGAGTATTTTGATAGTTACTAATAGTTTAGCTCAGTTTCTGCTGTATATCATATTGAAACTCAAACCCTTTGCAAAGTGCTCTGAGCAATATCTGTGAATTTGTGGCCATCAGTGACAGGACATTTACACATACTCCCTGCTGAAATGGCAGGAAAATTAAATGTCCAATTTAAAACACAGTGCAAAGACGCTCCGGGTTTTGTTACTTGATTTTTTTGAAGTTAGTAGCCAGTTCCTAAATGTCTTATCTACTGTTGTCTAGAAAGCAATTCACATCAATTCAGAAAATGTTCTTCTCTGCAATAAGCCACAGTTCCAAACAGAGCCTTGGTCACCTCTGTCCACCACACCCAGGGACTGCAGAAGAACAAAGCTTATCTTCGATGATATGTGAGTACATACGACTTTAAAATAAGAAAACAATGGCATTTAAAGAAAGGAAAATACAACTGGTCCAACTGGACTGAGACATTGCCTGAAGTATTATAGTAATACTTACTTTACATTGAGAAATGAATGAGAAATACTATATAAAGCCTTAATTTTTCATCATAAATTAAGTCTCTAACCATAGAATCGCAGAATTCATAGAATCTTAGAGTCATAGAATGGTTTGAGTTTAAAGGTACGTTAGAGATCACTGAGTGCCAATTCCCCTCTGTGGGAAGGTCTGCCACCCACTAGACCAGGTTGCTCAAAGCCGCACTCAGTCTGTCCTGGAACACTTAGAGGTATGGGGCATCCACAGCTTCTCCAGGCAGTCTGTTTCCATACTTCACCACCCTCACAGTAAAAAATTTCTTCCTAACATCTGGTCTAAACCTACTGTCTTTCACTTTTAAGTCACTCCCACTTGTCCTGTCACTACAAGCCCTTGTCGAAAGCCCCTGATCATCAGGGAGCAGTGAGGACTGGCTGTTCCCTAAAGGACAGGGAGCCAAGAGCCAGGATGCAGAACGCAGCTGGCAGGGGTCCAGTCCCACAACGCCCAAGCAAGGTGAGCAGGGCAAGCCCAAGGTTGGAGTCATCCCTGCATCCCCGAGCCTTGATAGCTGCTGCTGTCGTGGCTACTTCTGCTCAGCTAAAGGTATCACAAAGGTAGGAGGAGCAGGAAGCAGCAATGGTTAGCATGAGTATCTGGAAGGATATCTGGCCCTTGCCACTTCCACTGCATTCTTCACACATCCTTCACTCTCCTCCTCTTAAAATAATTTAAGCTTGTAACTGTCTTTATTTTGGGGTAATTAAAATAGCTGGTTTGTTCCCAAGGTCATTTAGGACATAGTATTATTTAGATCAGCTGTAGTGGTGAAACTGAAGGTTGAAATTCTAGTATCTAGAAAATCCAGATTCTTTTTGACTGGTAAGTTATGGCCTGCAAATACTGATATTTGCTTCTGGATAGTACAGAAGAGGTTCTGTTCAAGGTATGCCTCAAACTGCCTGAAGCTCTGAGCTGCGTGACCTTGACATATTTTTCATATTCCCAGACTTTCACCCATGACATCTCAAACTCCTTTATACCAAAGGAAACCCTGGGATAACAAACGACCTGGTTTCCTTAGGAACTGCTTTCTACCGGAATTAGGATTTTTAAGATTATTATTATTACTATTATTATTTTGTTGTTATTACTGTTGTTGTTGTTATGTTTGTTCATACTGTCTGGTCTCAAGCTTAACTAGAGAGACAGCAGCCTCTCATAAAGAAAAACTGCATTTCCTACTATAAGGTGTTAATAATTCCTGTGGACTTCAAAAGGATGTAACTGGTTTTTATGTCAAGGAAACAGGACTGGTGAGATTAATTTTTATGTATATTCATGGCAGTCATAAGCAGCTGTAGTCTGAATAAATGTAATCAGTTTTTCCACCTCTTTTGGAGAAAACTCTCCCTTGTGTATGTACCCTTATTATCTCTCTTTCTTCACCTCCCTCCATGTTTTTAACTCTCCTGGTACACTTATTCAACAATCTCCATTGAGGAAACATGACACTGTTTATAAATACTACCTAACTCTTCATATCTCTTAAAATACTCTATCATCTATAATTTACTTGTACCTGCTCAATTTTTCTGCAGTTGAAACATGTACATACAGGGCAGAAAGGTGTCAGAGTGTCTGATAAAAGTCAAAATTGTAAAATGTGCTCATCTCTGGATTAGAAAAAAACGTAGTTGGAAACCGTTACAACAAAACTATTATTATCTTCGTCTGATTTTCCCTCAAGCTGCTGACAAAAAAAAGGGGACTGGTTTGTTTCACTTTACCCCTAAGTTGTATTCATAGGAGATCTGCTTTGGTCACCATCTTTATCATCTGAGAGGCTTTTATTACTAGCTTTCTGCATTAGTGATACAAGTGATTTCCCTGGCAGGCATGTCCAATAAAACTGTTTCACCTTTTCAGAGAGAGATACAATTAAACTGTTCATGTGTAGTGCCTTCCATGTAGAATATCCCCAATCAGACCACTAAAAAAATCTAAAAAGCCAAAAAAGATGAAACACAGAATCAAATGTCTGCTTTGGCCTTAAAAACCAGAAATAGTTAAATGCCTGTTGTGCTAACCAGAGGAGGGAGATTGTCAAGTAATACAGCTGCCATACACAACTTGTAGCTGGGATACACCACCAGAATACCAGCTACACTAGATCTTCATTCTGAAATTCCTGTGCAGAAGAGTCACTGAAATGTAGCAGATTAGACTGGCTGCAAATGTTAAATGTCAACAAATTTGACTCATACGTTAGAAGGATCAAATTAAACACGGCAGCCAGTGCCTTTCAAATTTCTACAGCACCACAGCAGAGGATTTGGAGAAATGCAAAATGGTGGGTCTAAATTATGTAGTAATCCTAATGGCAGCATTTGTCCTAAACGATGCCTATGAAGTATTTCATCTCATAATCCATGAAGTTCTGAATTACTGTAATCCAGCCATGGCTTTAAAGTCTTAATTTTAATCGGACTCTAAAGTTTTTAAGAGACTAAATCCCTTATATTTGATTTAAAACAACAACTAATTTTTTTGACCAGTCAGTGTCTTTTCACTTTATTCTCAGTTTATTTTCTCCAGATCATTGACAACAGCTGTCACTAGCAATAAATTGGTACATAAGTAGGTCAGTAAAAAGTGTATCTTGCTTGGCAGAGTGCTGTATACACATACACTGCAGTATAACAGTAAATATAGCTAACAGTCTTCAAAAGACAGGCAAAATTCTACTTCCCCTGGTTTGCCGTTGTTTGCTGATGAATCTAGATATACTTAGAGGTGCTCAGCATGCCACACGTGTCAATGACATCAATGCTGTTTCCAGAAGTAATTTTTAGTAAGATTTCATGGATTTTTGGCAGTTTTTGACTCCATGAAGGGAGCATTATCAAGGGTACATAATAATGCTTCAAGCCATACTGAGTCATTCTGTAATTTCACTGAATAACAGAATTCCCAGTACCTGCATTTAGGAGCAACGTCTGTTGTCCTGGAAGTGCTAGGCATAGATATCCTATGGGTGCCCAAGGGCACCCTCCTCAAAACAGTGCATATATTGTATAACAAAATAGCAGAGTGTACCCAGCTTCCCAGCTTTCCTTATAGCTAAATCAGAACATGCCCCTCAGGATTATTTTCATGCTTGCATTTTGAGTTATAATTTCAAACTTGGGGTGTCGTTTTTCTTCACTTACATTTATTTTTCTTTCTTTCTTGCCTTATATGAGCAAGATAATACATCTTCTGCAGCATTTTTATAAAGTTCATTATTTTGTTGAATGTCTCTTCCACCTTTATGGATTTAGGTGCTACAGACACCCATCAGCTTTACATTGTCCAAGGGACATATCCTGTGGTGAGATAGAATTCCCGTGTTTGTTTGTCAAACAGTAAACCATATACCCAGAAAATACTCACCTGTAAAGGTGTTATACATAGAGCTTATGAAAATAACTTCTTGGCACATCTCTTTGTTTTGACTTGAACCCCAAGGGTCTCATTTTCAGTCTGCTCTTCCTTGTTATTCCTCCTCAGAGTGGAAAGGAAAAGGTGCTCTTGGGTTGTGACATCTGGAAGTGATCTTACTTGAATTGTTCGAAATACCTCAAGGATTCCTGGAGTATTCAGAGGTACTTTTGTAATGTTGAACACATCCTGAGGAACACAGTTAAGGAACAGAGAGTGGCTCCTCTTTCTTCTCATCAGCAATCTAGCAAATAACTAGTCAGACCAACACCTACTACACTAAGTTCCTCACAAATTCATATGCTTATTTTGGACTGCTCCCAGTTTCTTGGCTTTAAGGGATTTCAAGACTTCAGCTGAGCATCCCAGTGTTCCTCTTCTTCCGTTCTTACTCATGGCACTGAATTTTCTCACACGTGTGCTGACCATGAGAAAATAACATTAGAGTCTTTGTTTCAGGATTGCCTGCTTCTTTCAGCGTAGATACCCCATTCACTGACTCAGGCTTCACGTGTACTGTCACCCAACAGTTTCACCCACACCTTGTCTTCTTCCTCATCAGAGCTGGAAACATCAGAGCTGGCTGCCAGGTAGACCCTCTTCCAGAAAGCTCTTTCTGTCTTTGCTTTTCAGATGCTTCTTGAGAATTCAAGGTGTCATGCCATGGCATTTTAAAACAAAATAGATCTGGACTGCTATGGTCCCACCCAGTCTCTGTAGGTTTGATTATAAGGGCTTTCACTCTATCTTTGACTGAAATTAGCTTTATTCAGAACTATTTAACATACATCAAAATGGATAAAACTGTAGTTTATCTGAAAGCACACAGTGTTTTCTCCCTCTGCTTTTGAAACAGAAACTCAAGTCCCTATTCTGACTACTTACTTCATTCCTCTCTCTTCACTTGTACACTTTGCCCTTGTGTCTTTTAGTCTAGATATTGATTTCACATGGATATCTTTTAAGTCATGAATCTGGGTCATACACAGGAATTTGTAGTAGATTTTGACTCTTTCTCATGGTCTTTGGTATTTCACTACACTGACATGGTTAGTCAGGGGGATTTTGCATTTTTGCCAAAACAGGAGTCCCCACTTACTTTTATCTCCTGCATTTCATTTAAGTTTGATACCTGGCTTTAATTTTGTCTGCTATTTTTTTGCAACAGTAACTCCTTCTCTAGACATCTGTACTATTCATCTATTCATCTTATCTAAGCTATTGACCTTGTTATACTAATCCCAACAAGATAGTAGTTGTGTAGTAGTGTGATTGGGTAAATTTTTCTCACATTTGGCCCAACTCCCATCAGATCCTTTGTTCCTATCTTTCTGAAATGCCTATATTTAAATATATACTGTCATTTAAATGGCTCACTATTAATCTCCTGGCCTTCTCCACTTGCATGCTCCTCTGCTAGACTTCCAGGCCTGCTGGGTCTGCCAGGGTGAGCATGAGACTTCCACAGAGCTGGGTACTGACTTTGTGCAGTACCATGGGCTCTCCCTCAGCCTGTGTGCCACTATGTGTGCCATGCCTCAGACACACCAGCACCAGGTCCCATAAAACAGCATTTATTTAAGTCATGGAATGGGCAGGAAGCTACGATCCATCAGGGGAGAACACTGTTTTGTATAGTAACACCCCCTCAGCTCTATCATTTACCCCAAAAATGAACACCCTTATCTATGACCCAGCATGTCAGACAAGCTCCTGACACGTCCCACTATGAGACAGCAAATAGGCTGTGTACACCTGCCTTTCGTGTTACGTGGTTTTCCTGCTCTTACAGGATTTTCTTCTCCTCCTGGACTGAAAGTTTAGGGCATACTGGCACAGCTTCAGAACTGGTCATGGGCTTACCCTGGCTAGCCGATTTCTTCTGATTAGCCCCTAGCTCTGATCTTATTTTAAAGTTTCTCATTTTGCTGTTCTACTCCTTTCCAACACATTCATTTTTTTTTTAGGGTTTAGATTACTGAAGTTGTGAAACTGGTCCTATATTTAGAATTATGATTTAAGCTGCTTTTACTACATGCAATTGTTGTACACTGAGGAAGCACTAGCTTGTTTTTTTACAGCACTTCAGCAGTATTATCTCTGAAGGGTATTAAAATATGCACTTGGCTACATTTATGATGTTTAATTGAACTTTTATTAGGTTTTTTTAATGTATCCTCATAAAGCACCATACAACAGTAAGAAATAATGTACAAGTGGTAGATTATGTAAATGAAGCAGAAAATGCTATAGTTTAGTATTTAGTTCATATAAAATATAAAAATTAGATGAAAAATGTGGGTTTGAATGCAGCATAATTAAAATTGTATATTGGAGTCTAAGCTACACCATACTCGGTAAATACCAGTGGTTGCTCTGAGTTCCAAGGAGATTATTTTGCAGTAGATGCTGATAAATTACTGTACAAAGTAAAGCTTTTATTGATTCTCTTTGTTTGATTCTCTTCCCTTTTTTTTATTGCATGACTTTACTTTTTTGCAATTATCTGCTAAACTGGAGTAAATTAGATTCAGAGGAGGCAGCAGAAGACAAAGGTGGCAGAGATGCACTGTAATGGCATAGAGCTAAATAGGGTGAGAGAAATGTACACATGCAGGCATTCACCTGGGTAGTGGTAACACCACTCTGAGGAGCTCAACAGCCTGGAAATTCTGAAAGGCTGCTTCTGGCAGAGGAGTAATTACAATGCCCGCAGCCATCCCACCTCACGCTGTGATCCCGTGCAACATAACAAGCAATGGAAATGCTGTCCTTCCCGCTGGTTTTCGACAAGCTCCCAGGGAAAGTGGTGCCAAGGCGAGTGAGAGAAATTCTGGACAGTAGAGGATTGTTTGATAAATTTCATCCTGGATTCAGCCACAGTCATGCTACTGAGGCTGCCCTTGTCAAAGTCATAAATGGTTTGAATGCCGCTGCTGAAAAGGAAGCCTGGCCTTGTTTGTACTATCAGATCTAGCCGTGGGGGGGTTGTTCTGTAAAAGGCTGGATTCTGTTGCAGTGCCTAGGTGACTGCCTAGTGTTGACGGAGAATGCGTTGAAATGGTTCCAGCGGTACTTGATTGCTTTCCCCAATCAACAGAGTAGGGTAAATTCTCCTCAAGAGCAGCCAGTTTCACATAATGACACTTGATCCCAGGGAGAATTCACCAGTAGCCTGACTTAGTTGGCACTAATGCTTTACGCTCTTTCTCTTGCCATTCAGAGAGATATATGAGATGCATTAGAGCAGTGTATTAGAACTCCTTTTTGGCTTTGTTGAAGAGGACTATATTTCTAAAAGTACCAACAATCAGATATTCAGAAACAAAAGGCTTTCTTGTGCGGTTAATAGAGATAAAACACTTATTTCTACCTGTTAATTTGAAGTCAGGCTTCTTTTTAATTTTTTTTTTCAACAAGAGGTCTGAATTCTGTTTGTAAATCTGGAGTGAAAGTGCTGATGCCAATAAATTCATACAGTTGTAACTAATTTAAGAGGAGAACCTGACCCAATTGTCTGAAAACCAGAAGTCACTGAATAAGTTTCCTTGTGACTTCAGTTTACATTCATGACCCGTAAACATAAATAGTCTCCAGTGCTGCTTCTGCTGCTCACAGGCACTCTAGTTCAACTAGTAGCCCAGTACCATTTAACCCTGTAGATTTTTTTTTTATTCTCTTGGTTCTCTGGCTGTGGCAAGGCTATGATCTGCAGGGGAGTTGCAAAGCTGAGACCGGAGACCTGAAAAGGGTTTTAGCCACAGATCCTTCTGAATCTCATCAGTTGGAAAACACATTTGCTTCTCCTCAAGATGCCTCTCATCAATAACATACGGTATCTGAAAGTAGCATCCAGTGAGATTACCTGTAAACTCTCCAGTCTGAGATTATCACCAATGTAACTAAACAGGCCAAGCTGCAGAGGACGTTTGCGTGGACCTTCATGTTTGTAGCAGAGATGGGTTCTTGGTCACTGTAACTTCAGTGTCTGTAAAATCAGAATATGACTAACAAACTTCATAGATCTAATATGTGCAGCATGCAAAAGACCTCTCCAGAATAATTAATCTATATATCAGTTTTCTTTTGTGTCTGCATATGTCTGTGAGCTCAGGCAACCTCTTATCTTCAAGAAGGCCATAAAAGAGGGTGTTCTTTTTATTTTTTTACTTCACAACATAATAATTTAAACTAGTATACTGAATTTTGAAAGACAGATTATGTTCATGTGCAGTGGGAACCTAAACAAAACTGAACATGAAACCTTTAATACTCATTAAAAAACCCCAGAAAATAATTAAATCTACGCACCCTTTTTTGTTACTAAAATGATACAAAAACATACATTGAATCTGTTGGACATCTCAGCTTCCCATTTTCACCCAACATGCATATTAGTTATCTGAATGGAAAGGTCATTAACATGTAGTGATAAATTGAAGAACAGTATTTCATAGGTGGCATAAAGACACCAGAATTTGACTTGGGATGTTTATTAACACTACTGAACAAGTTCTGTTTAAGAAGCTAATAAAAATGATACCCTATCCATTTTTCCCCAATGCATCTTAATTTCTGTTAGGCATGCCCTGATTTTTAAATCAATCTTGTATTTTTCAAATGGAAATACCTAAACATTCACATGGAGAATATATTTATGCTTTGCTTTAAAATGGCATATTAATAGCTTCTTTTTTTATATTAGATTTTGCAAGCAGCTTAGTACAAACCAATTACTTCAGTTTCTGTATTATGCTTAGCCATCCTGTAGCAGGGCCCTCAATGCAAGTCTTCTTGGTTCAGGAATGTTCATGTCTCATGCAGGAATAAATCCTGCTGCAAGTTGAAAACAATTTTACAATTAACGTATAAATAAGTCACCCATAGTTACATTGTGTTATCTCACTTTGTTTTTACAGCCTCTTACCATGCTTCAGACAAGGGAATTAAACATATAGTGCTGGGTGATATATAGGAGGGAATGTTGCAGAGGATGTATTTTAACGACCTGAGTTTTACAGGCTCATGTAAAAGTTCATTACTTTCATCATTTCAGAGAGATGAGACTTGGTTTGTTGATTTTTCTGCTTGGCTTTGCTTTTTGATACTTCATAGTAAACCATCTTCCCTAGGTCATTGCACAAGACAAAGAGAGACAGAACTTAACACTTTTTAAAGAATTGTTTCAGTGTTTCTGAAAACATAGCTATTTTTCTGCATCAAGCTAACACTGTTTCAATGTGTAATATTTTGTAATTGACCAAGACCAGTTTCAGATGGTTCTTCTTCTTAAGAATATCTTCTGGGGAATAGGAAGTACTTGCATTGGCAGTAGGATATGAGATACTGGGACACAAACCTGTCTAGTCCCCTTTCTGACCTAACAGGTAGAGTAAGCTGGGGTGAAATTTCACTCTGCAGGAGAACAAAATTTTAAAGAAAGTTGGAACAGAGGAACTGTTTTTCATATCAACAAGGTTTTTAGGACAGAAATCATTCTAAATTAGCAAGACTGTGAATTTCATTTCTATCTAGTTATATTTAGCCTTTCTACTCTTCAAAATAAGGTTGACTAACCTTCTATGATGCAGTTAAATGCCCTTAAAACTGTGTGCACATAAGTAGAAAGAAACAGATTAAGTAAATACACCGTTCAAATAGCCTTATGTTCTTAAGGAAGTTGTATGGCTGCCCTCTTCTGTCAAGAGGTTCCCCTATGCTCCCACTTACCTCAGTTACGGATCTGAGCATGTTCTTACTGCTATCAGCACAAATGTTTTACGCATCCATCCCACTTTGCTTTTTAGATCTGCATCTTCTCTGACTGACACAAAACATTTTGTTAAATACATGTGCTGAGAAATCACAATTTCAGGGGGAAAAAAAGTGAGAAATATGAATTTTTGGGGCTGAAATAGTGTTAATTTTTTTCACAGTAGCTCCTATAGTGCTGTGATTTGGATTCAAGACAGTGTTGATAATACAGGGATACTTTAGTTACTGCTGAGCAGCACTCATGCAGCCTCAAGGCCTTTTCTGCCTCTCACCCCACACCTCCAGCAGGAAGGCTGGGGTTGCACAAGAATTTGGGAGGGAACACAGCTGGGATAGCTGACACCAGCATGTGGTGTCACGCTCAGCATAGAAAGCTGAGAGAAGAAGGAGGAAGGAAGGGGTGAATATGTGGAGTGATGGCATTTGTCTGCCCAAGTCAATGTTAATCGCATTGAAACCTTGCTTTCCATGAGATGGCTAAACTGCCTGCCCATGGGAAGCAGTGGACTTGGAACAAGGATGACTTCCTTGTTCTGCTTTGCTTTATCTATTAATCTCTTTTTATTTCAGTGTGCAAGTTTTCTTACTTTTACTCTTCTGTGCTTTTAGTCTCCTGATTCTCTCCCCATCCCAAGGGAGGGAAGTGAGTGAGTGTGTGCAGCTGAACTGCCTATTGGAGTTAACATACAACAGATTGCTGAGTGGCAATAACATAGCATTTACAACACCAAGCTCTTAGAAGCATGAGTAGTAAAAACATCAGAACTCATACTCCAGCTACTCAGGAATATCTCATTTTCTTGAGATGAGGACAAAGGAATGACACTCTAACCAAT
>VYZQ01048553.1:32028-53543 GCA_013400655.1 Mystacornis crossleyi | reverse complement strand
AAAAAAAGTGAGAAATATGAATTTTTTGGGCTGAAATAGTGTTAATTTTTTTCACAGTAGCTCCTATAGTGCTGTGATTTGGATTCATGACAGTGTTGATAATACAGGGATACTTTAGTTACTGCTGAGCAGCACTCATGCAGCCTCAAGGCCTTTTCTGCCTCTCACCCCACACCTCCAGCAGGAAGGCTGGGGTTGCACAAGAATTTGGGAGGGAACACAGCTGGGATAGCTGACACCAGCATGTGGTGTCACGCTCAGCATAGAAAGCTGAGAGAAGAAGGAGGAAGGAAGGGGTGAATATGTGGAGTGATGGCATTTGTCTGCCCAAGTCAATGTTAATCGCATTGAAACCTTGCTTTCCATGAGATGGCTAAACTGCCTGCCCATGGGAAGCAGTGGACTTGGAACAAGGATGACTTCCTTGTTCTGCTTGGCTTTATCTATTAATCTCTCTTTATCTCAGTGTGCAAGTTTTCTTACTTTTACTCTTCTGTGCTTTTAGTCTCCTGATTCTCTCCCCATCCCAAGGGAGGGAAGTGAGTGAGTGTGTGCAGCTGAACTGCCTATTGGAGTTAACATACAACAGATTGCTGAGTGGCAATAACATAGCATTTACAACACCAAGCTCTTAGAAGCATGAGTAGTAAAAACATCAGAACTCATACTCCAGCTACTCAGGAATATCTCATTTTCTTGAGATGAGGACAAAGGAATGACACTCTAACCAATACTAAGAAAACTATTTTGCAAGTCAAAACTTCTCTCTCTGAGAGAGACAAGGATGTAGTAACCACAGTATAAGCTGAGAAGAACCAGGACGTATTCTAGCTGAGTAGAGAAAGAGGAAGGTCACCTCCCACCAATATGAGATGGGAAGAATCTGCAGGGTCAGGAAATGTGAAGACTTTTATGAGAGGCAATGACTGAAAATGCAAGGTTATGGTCTGAAATGACATAGCAAATGGCTGTTCTCCACAGTGAAAGGTGCCATAGGGAGAGCTTGTGGGACGAGATGAAGAAATTTGCTTCAGCCATGAGGAGCTCACTGATGTGGTGACAAGGAGACATCAGTTTGTTTTCAGTTTGAATGAGAGTGGATAAATCTGCTTATAAACGCACTTGTGAATTTCAGGACACAGACAGAAGTTGAATTTGTGCCCTGCAGTCAGTAGGTCAGGTAGGTTAAAGAAGGGATGGAATCTCCCAGATCTGTTTAAAGGAGAAATCAGTGGAGGAATTGGCACGAGGAATGCCAGTGGAATTGCAGCAGGTGGCCCAGCACTGAGTCAGAGATGAACTCCAGGCAGCAAAAGTAAACAGCACTCAGCATGCTTACAGATAAGAGGGACAAGAGCGAGATGTAGCTGTGGAGGGAGGCAGGTTCAATGTGTGTTTTCAAAGTGGAGAGATTAAACACACACTTGTTTTGAGAGGAGGGAGAAGCCAAGGCAAATAACAATGTACAGAGAGGCGTAGAAAAAGAGGTAAGCAAGCACCAGGGAGAGGAGGAGACAGAATATCTTGTTCCGCTTAATGCTTGTATCCATTTTGCAGATCAGAACTGCACTAATTTGGGAACCAGTTTATATAATCCATAAAAATGCATTTTATTAGCCTTTCTTTACTTTGAATCACTGACTTCTAAAGAATGAGAACAGCCATAAATGCTATTGTCTCCACAGGCAGCAATTTGAAAATAGAAGATGCATGGTTACACGATAAGTGTATTTTCTTCATAAAAAATGTTTGCAAATCAGGTTTAAAATAAGGGAAAAATAACCTTAAAATATTCCATACTTCAGAAAATAATAAAATGTCTTCTTATTTTCCCCTGGTAGACCACGCAATGCAGATTACTTTATGCAGGAAGCTAAACGGAAGAAGCATAAAGCAGATGCAATGGTGAGAACATTTTCTTTCCAGTTACATTGCTCCAAATAATTTTTGTAATGCAGTTTCTTCATCAGTGCAGTGTTGCTGGGGTAATTATAAAATCTATTATAAGGATGGCTAGGCTTGTTAAATTAAGAAATGTTTATATAATCAAATGTTCATAGCCCAATAAACTATGACTTAACAAATAATGACTTACTGAGATAAAGGCCTGGATAAATAAAACTTTCCATTTATCCCTTTGCTTTAATTAGTAACTATAGTAATGGAGGCTGCGTAAAGGATCCACATACCTATCTTCTCAGTTTAACTAGCTGGCTAGGTCCTATAATTGCATCTCCAAATTTGGTCTGGTAGCTGAAGTATTTGTACTTTTTTTAAAGACCTTTGGCTTTTCAGTGCCAAAAGAATCCCGGTTTCACGGCAGATGTTTCCCAATATAATCAGAAGCACACAAGGAATCTGTGTAACCCTAGAGGAATACCTAGCACACAAACAGATTGCAACAAACAGATACGTGACCCTGTCTAAAAATATAGTCAGTAAGAGAAAGGGGAATCTGAGGATATATGGAGCACTGGAGAGATGCTTGTCTTTCCAAATACATGGGTGCAGCAAACTAAGCAGTGCTGCAGCAGAGCTCTGCTTAGCTGTGCCTCAGTTTTCTCCAAGGCTGTGTTTGTCCAGCACCACGGATAAGCCAGCACAACCTTAACAACATGAGGTCCCTGGGATGGCAGAACATGGAGTGGGACCCTTCCTTAGCATGGCTGCTTGGCAGGTGGGAGTAGCTGCATTCCTGCCTTGCTGTTGGAGAGACACTTTGCTGTCATACCATCAGGAAAGAAGAAAGGTGGCTCAGAGCCTCTGTTTCTTCACCTCTTTTTTCCCAGCTGTGCAGATTGTAAAAAGGCCAAGGAAGCAGAAGCAGATCTTTCATTTAGGACACTAACACCTAGTTTTACATTCTACCTGAGTTTATTAGCACAAATTTCTATGGTTTATTCAGTTCCATATTACTCTAAAGTGAGTCTTAAAATCAGAAAATATTGTGGAGAAGTACAAATGGTGCATTTTAGTGTGTTGCTTTAAACAGAATGGAAAGGATCACTTAATATGCAAAGGAGATTCTTAGCCTGGAGAGAAATGTTTTTATGGTAGACTCCCCAGAAGGAGGAGTTGCGAGTATTATTCTCTGCTCTGCCACAAGTTTGCTGCATGAAAGTCACCTAGGCATGGTTTAAATAGCCTTCTATCAGTATCGGGTGGTTGAAATATCCTCCCCATTCAGCTTCCCTTCACAGTGGACCAGCACCTTACTTACACCTTGTGAACAGCCCTTTGCAGGTGCTTTCTCTCCCTCCCTGGCTGTGTAGGCATCCTGGGGAAAATGCCGTATTGCCAAAGTGCCTCCAGGCACTTCGAATCACCTTGCTGGGCTTGACACCTCCTACTTTGGCACTGCACTACCTGACACAGGCACTTAGAATGAGCAGCTTGAAAATTACTCTAAGTCTCTCTGCTCCTCAGTCCCCCATCTGTGAAATTGGGATAATAGCACTTTCCACCCGTACTGGAGCATCAGGGGGAGAAATATAATAAAAAGTTTGTGAAGTTCTCTGGTATGATCGCAATGGGAGTCATATAAGAACCTAAAATAGATTGAAGCTAGTGTGCCATTCCAAAGTTACTATTTAAAATCTTTATTCCTTGGAAAAGAATAAGGTCCATTAACCTTTCACTGTGTGCATCAGATTTCAACCAAATGCATCCAGTCCATTAATGGGCTTTATGTACCGCAGGAGTTCTGACTGAAGGAGAGAGAAGTCAGGACAGAGAGGCATTAGTACAATTCATCTCTCTCTTCACGTCAAAAATGAAATTCTGAGGGCAGATAAGTGGCATGTAAGTGTACACATATGAACATTATACGCATATTTGCATATACACTGTTACTGAGGACATGCATATATATGCATGTAGGTGCACAAACACACACACAGAGTCAAAGAAGTATCAAAAATAGGAGAAGAAATGGGGCAAGGAAGGAGGATGGCAGAAGATGCTGAGGGAGCAGAGCAGAGCAGTCCCTGAAAGAGGAGGAGGATATTGAAAGCAAATTCCTGACAAGAGGAGAACAATGCTGAAAATGGTAGGGATAAAGAAGACAGGAGAACAGAGATGAACCTTTGTATAAGAGTTAGTAGTCTAAGTATTTAATTCTCTTCTCTTAATTCATGATATACATTACCTTTCTTTGGTGAGTGATAAAAAACTACATTTTCAAAGATGTGTGAAGCCCTTTTTAATGAAAGCTGGAACAAAAGGCAGCATGAGTTTGTGGAATTTCCAGCACTGGGAGAGCTTTGACAAACACTGTTGGGAATATCCTAGGGAGAGCCGACCCTTCTTTGGACACAAGAGTGTGGAACAAATAATATCTCAGAGTCCTTTATAGCTCTATTTTCTGTATCTTATGATTTTCACTGATGCACAGGGTTTGATGGGTATTAGCTTTCTCACAGGAAAGATTGTGAATCTGAAGATATATCAACTTGTGTCAAGTTTACAATATATGCTGAGAAAATTCCATCGAATGTAACCACATCTTGATGATTACATTATATCTCTGTGTCCTTATTTTTTCTCTCTAGGTGGAGAAGTTTGGAAAGGCACTGAATTATGCAGAAGCAGCACTATCATTTATTGAGTGTGGAAATGCAATGGAACAAGGCCCCATGGAATCTAAGTCCCCTTATACCATGTATTCAGAAACAGTTGAACTCATCAGGTAGGAAAGGGAGGAGATGATTCCAGGGGCTACTCCGTGCAAGCATGCTCATCTGCATTATCACATAGTTTCATACATGCAGTAAAAGGGTAGAAGTGAACTCCTCACAAGGACCTGGTTAGTCATATGTTATGTATATGTATTATCTGTGATTTCTTTGGAAATTAAATCAAGAAACTGTGAAGAATTTTTTAAAAAATGAAAGAAACAAACAAAAACACAAACAAAAAACCTCAAAGATTTTCATATTACTTGAATTGCAAAGTGCTTCAAGAGTTTTATGATGTAAGTCCTGAGCTACTCAATGGAGAAAACCGGTAATCCATACTAATACAACATTCTCATGGAGTGCTAGCTTGAAAAATGTTGCAACATGTTTAAGATTGCTGTTTAAAGATTACCTGAAAGAAGATGTGAACAGTGATAGAAAAATGGACACTCAAAGTCCATTTGATGTGTGTGCTCCTAGTGTAGCCAGTACAGTCAGCAGTGCAGCTTGCCCCAGAGCTACCCCTACCTTTTGTCACTTTCATGGCTCTCCAAACAGAATTCAGTGCCATCCACAGTCCCTCTGAAGAAAATATGTCTCTTAAGTCCTTTTCTTCATTATAATTGGTACTTAATATTATTGGCAGTGTCATTGGTAGAGAAAACAGAGGCCAAAATAATTGCAGCAGCTGAGGGACTCTGCAAGAGAGCGACCCCAGACACACTAGTGGAGAAATCTGCACTGACAGTGACCATGGTATCATTTCTCAGGACAGTCAACCATGCAGTTCTTGTCAGGATTAAGTTCATAGGAAGTAACACATTTTCATTTTTAATCATATTCATAATGAATCAGAGCTTCTAAAACAAAAGCATTCTTTTGGACATAGTGTTGATGTGAAGATTTTCTCACGTGTTAATAATTCCACTGGCATTTTATTCCACTTAGGGCTGTCTTCTCATGCATTTCAGTGGATTGAGGCCAGCTTTCTAACTGGAAGGTTATTGAACAAAATCAAATATTATTTTCCGTAAGAGGATAGTACATTCCATCTCTGCAATTTTTTCCTTTTTTTTTTCCATCTCTGTAATTCCTCTCTTCTCTTTTTTTTTTTTTTTCCAAAAGGCAGAAAGCTCTTTCTTTGTCTGCCCCATCTTTTCTTGTTGTAGTAAATATTTGGTCCTAACTCTGGAAATGAATTTTGCTTGCAGATCCATAGTTTTCAATAATGTGTGTAGCTATGTCTGTGTTGCAGTGTGAATTGCTGTTGATCTCACTGAAACTCAGAAAAATGAGTGGTTTGCTAGGTATGCCTGTAGAAACAAAATGTTCATACTGAATCTTTGCACAGATATCAGAATTAGAGTTTGAAAGCAAAGATCAGAAAAAATCACAGGCAGCTAATTATGGGGAACAGGTATTCTTCTGGAAGTGAGCCCAGAAGCGCTGTGTGTTGTTCTAACCTTGTCTGTTGTTCAGGTATTCAGCTGGAGGCTGAGATTTCCAGAAACCAATTTATGATTGCATAGCACATACACTCTTGAAACAGCAATGCTAACTCTGTGGATCTTTAATATTTATAGAATTTGAATGTAATGTCATGTGAGCAAAAATAGCTCTGAGCCACATGTTCCCCCTCTGCCATGCTGTGCTCGGAGGAGCAAATCTGGGTAGACACATTCAGAACTGGCAGGGTGAGGTCAGCACCAGCTTCCAGGCAGGCTGTCTGCCTTTAGATGCTCCGAAACCTTTTCTGCATGAACTCTGTGTAACTGGGTCTCCACAGCAGCGGAGGTTATTTTGGTAGGACACTGTCACCTCGCCAGCTAGGCTCCCCTCTGGACTGACAGATGATCAAGGGAGTTCACGGCTCTTTAAAGAGTGCAGGGATGTACTGCTAATGGCAAAATAGCTCTGAAACACAACCAGGAAAAACACGTGTATGTCTGGTAACTTGAGCAAATAGGTATAAAGGGGCAGATGAAACGACATTGGCCAGCGTAGCTCTCTGATCAGTAATATAAAGCTGTCTCAGTTAACTCACATTGGCTTTTTTCTTCTTGCTTAAGGTATGCAGTGAGACTAAAAACCCACTCAGGCCCCAACGCCACGCCAGAAGACAAACAGCTGGCGGCATTATGGTTAGTAGATCAAGCTTTCCTCAAAAGGCATCTTTTCTGCAGTGAGCCAGTTCTTGAAAATCAGATGCTGGATGCAGACAGATAGAATTATGTTCTCTACTGAAATTAAGAGAATACTTTCGGCTCTGGGAAGGTCCAGCCCTTGTATCACTGTACCAAGTCTGCATTCTGTCTCTGTAAATAAGCAATTCATGCTATTTATTGACTGTGACAGGTTGGCTATGGTACGTCAGTATAATTAATTTTTAAATGCCTGATGGTTTGTTGTTTTTATGAGTGATGTACTTTTGTACCAACAGCTCGGTAAGTTCTTTTGTGGCTGACATTTTAGGCTCAATAATCATAAATTATATTGATATTATATGAAGGGCAATATGGTGATGGGGATAATTAAGCCTCTTGGGTTATATACTTAATTGAGATTTCTAAATATATATGTAAGCACCTTAGATTCTATAGGATGGTTGCTGATTGCTAATAAAATACTAGAATGTTATTAAAATCAATTTTTAATTTAATATCTATGTAGTTAATGCATAAAATACCTATTACATGGTTACTGAGTCTCAGTAAGTGGACATTTACAATCAGCAAGTGTGTTTTTAACATCTATTAACCATCTGTTAAAAATCCAAATTAAATGCATGTTTAGCTTCCATAAATAAGGAGCCCTAATTAATCATTTGTATAAAAAGGAACAAAATATTCAGAGCTGCAATTTTTTTTTAAATGCCCTTTCTCCGTCACTGGTTTTCTGTGCCTTTGGAAGGCCCACAGAATGCATTAATGGCGATTGCTTTAAAAATGCTTAGGTGGGAAAATGACTTAAGAACGGTTAAAAAAGGACATATAAAGCCATATTACAAAGGCTTGCTGAGAACTGCCGGAGTGCTTCGGTGCGTGCGGAAGCACATCCAAATTCAGGGAGCCGCTGCATCTGTTCCAGCAGGAGAAAGGTCAGCGCGAGGGAAAGCAGACGGAGCCTTCTCTGGGCGATGAATGGCAATCTTAACTCACCGTCTGCCAGCCAGCAGATGAGCTGACACCATTTGCATATGTGCTGTACCTGTGAAGGTGACAGAGGGAGAGTGATGGTGGTGGCTGCGCGGCCGCCGCATCCCGCGGCTGCTCCCGGGCGCCCGCCGGGCAGGCTGCCAGCCTGCCCGCTCCCGGCCCGCTTCTCCTAGGGAGACACTGTCCTCCAGCGGCCACGGCCGGGATTTCACCGCCGCGCTCCGAGCAGCAGCCGGGCAGGCTCAGCAGCCCTGGCTGGGATTGATTTCTTCAGGGACAATTTGCTAATTCGAGGCATTCGCTGAGGTGTGGGCAGGTCTTGGGCGCGGGGAGATGAGGAGCACTCTGCATTTCCAAACTCAAGGCACCTTCTGGTGCTCCGGGTTGGCTCCAAGACTAAATACTGCTTTTAAAAACAAGGCCTCTGCTGCCAAAGGATCAGCAAAACACACAGGGTTTTTTTTTGCTTCAAAAGTGGCATTACTGTAGTGGGGCACTTTCACACTTGCCCCAGTTTTCACACTTTTTCAATCAAAAAGCTTGCTGGGAAGAGGTGGCGGTGATTCTCACTTCGGAAAATAGACTGGTACACCTAAAGCCACTGGCAAAGAAAAGAGCGTATGTGTCTTGGATACTGACTATCAGCTATTGTGATACATAATTATAGTCAATAGCCATTACTCTCATTTCATTATGTAGTTTAAAGGTGTGTGGCACTGCAAACTATGGAGGAGCACAGGGGCAGACAGTTCCGGTACAGCACATTGAGTTTTTCAGCCTACTGCTGGTTTCCTGTGGGGACGAAATCGGGCAGGTGGCCTGGGAATAGCCTCCAGGCTCCAACACAGTCTCAATTCTGGTTTCCTACAGAGGAGCTTGGCCACTGAAATCTGTGCCAGGTCCAAGGTTTCCCTTTATCCCAGCCACCTCCAGCTGCTGGAAGAGACTACCGGGGGTATACAAAATACATCCACTATAACTCGAGTTCACTATACAGGTTCCAAGTATTGCAATACCGTCCCAGGATAAGAGATCTCCAAAAGCTGTCTATGCATTTACAAGAAAAAATACCAAAAAAAAAGTGTATGTTGGGTTCCAGGATGTCTCTTTTCATGGGAGAGGCTTCTGGTCAAGTGTGCAGACTTCAAGCCAGAATGAAGGCCTGGGAGCCCAGATCCTTCTGAGTATAGTTTGTTTAGTTCCTCATTGGTAGCATTTGTCAGCATGAGCTGCCCTGCTGTAGTACCTTGCTCTGCTCATGAATCCATGGCAAAGTGTGAAGTACTGCCAACAACTGGTGATAAAAACTGTGAGCAAGCTGCTGTCAGCCTTCCACTCTGTGTTCGTTTCAGAATTTAAGATATTCAGTGGGATTTCTGTTCAGGAGTCACCCTTTACTTTCTGTTCTCCCTTATATTCCAGTTACCGCTGCCTGGCCCTTCTGTACTGGAGGATGTTCCGACTCAAGAGAGACCACGCAGTCAAGTATTCAAAAGCGCTTATTGAGTATTTCAAGGTGCATTATTTATGGCATGTTTTTAGATCAGTGTGTCTTTACAGGAGATACAGCATCTTACTAGAACAGTAGCTGTGCTGGGATTAGTTTGGCCCCTGTGAAGTCAACGGAGTTTTACCGTAGACTCCCATGGCAACATCTGAGCTCTAACTAGTTCTGTTACCTTCATAAGGATCCCTCTTTGAAAAAAACACACTGTGTCTCTTCACAAAGGATGATAAATTTGTTGTACTAACAAACAGGTATTTTCAGATTATTCTTGGTCGATTGTCTAGTGCTATCCAGCTCTGTTGTGAATAGGTTTTGCGGATTTTGCTCTAAGAATCCCCTTCAGGATTACACTTCCCACTAGATTACCCATGAGTTGAAGACTTTGATTTAGATCAGCCCTCAGATGCAGGCCCTCCACTCAGCAGCATCAGTAGGTAGGACAGTGCAGTGGGATATCCTCCACCCAGGGAACTGTCAAACAGCTCACACTGAGTTCAGCAGGAGTTGTACAGGGACGTCAGAGGGCAGACACCACCTGCCACGTACCTGACATGGCACTGTTGGCTTCCCTTTCCTGCTTTGCTTCACCTGTTACTGCTTCCGTTTTTCACTTCTGACAAGTCCAAGCACTACTTATTTTGAAAAAGACTGGAAGTCTCTCAAAGTATTTTAATATATTTTCTTTGACAGGCAACCTTTCTCTGGAAAGTATCTCAAACACAAAATCTTTCAGGTGAAGCTCACCTAGCAGTCAATCCATCCAACATTTGATTTACAAACATGAAAATTAGCCTTTATCTTCCAAATATTAAAAAAAAAAAAAAAACCAACAAAAAAAACCCCCAAGTGTTTTGAGACAAACCACTTCGGGGGACCTGAACAGCCATTTATCTTTGAACACAGGGCTCATCTGTTGGAGTTTTTTTGCAGGCGGAAGAACCTTGAAATGAAAAACATCCATCCTTTGACATTTTGTTAATAAAAAAATTCAAATACAAGCACAAATGCTCACGATCAGATTCTGAACACATGAAGACAGGGAAGGGAATTGACAGATCCGTTATTGTCAAATGGAAATTGAAGTCAATGTAATTGCTTCCAAAATTTAGCAATATAAAATTCAACATGTTATGTTTCTCTAACAATTACTTGATTTCAGGGGAAAGAAATACATGCCTATTGAAGTACTTTATTTTTCTTGACCAGTTCAGAGAATAGCTGTATTAAGAACAGCTCTCAACCATGTAAAATGTCTCCTGCTAGCAGACAGAGACTGTTTCACAGCAAACATAAAATGGACTTACACTCTACTGTAGCCAAGCAGAGTTTGGTTTTCTGCAGAGCTCCTGCTGATACAATGATACAATGGTAGCGTAGCTTCACATTAGAAAGTATTCGCACCTTTGAAAGCGAAACTGGGGAAAAAATCCATTTGCTATAATTTTCGGTGGAAAACAAGCCAATTCTCCACTCCTTTCATATTTGGTATCTAAAAGCTTTCAAAACCAAGTGACGTGAAATGCTGACTGCATTAAGAACTTCCACATATATTATCAGTCAGAGAAAGATTTTAAACCTTGTCACACATTTGCAGGGAAAATTAGACACATTTTTCTTCTAGAAAAGAGAAAAATACTATTTCAATCTCCTTTAAGTGTTTTATTTCCATTATAAAAAAATTAATGCAGCAGAGAATTAAAAAGAAGGCACAGATATTCAGGGACCAGGCACATATGAGAGCATAAAGAAACCAGGAGAATGGGTTGCAGTAGGGAAAGTGGGATAAGACATGGTCCCTCACAACATTACACTCTTTAGTATCCTTACCCCCACCTTTCTGGTGCAGACTGAGAGGAAGCTGAAGCAATATACCTAAAACATGAGAAAAAGGATGTGTGGGAAGTAAGGCAGAGGTTGGTTACATTTACAGTGGAAGTATTCTTGACTCCAGTTTTAAAATGTTCCTGCTTCCAACTCTGTAAGTAAGTAACAGGTATTTAGTTTTCATTACACTAGAAAGATGAAGACAAGTAGTTCTGAGAGAGATCAGAAAAGAAAGGGGCCGGGTGGTGGGAGGCGGGGGGAAGAATCTATTCTGTAGTGTATTCTGTAAAAAAATCAAATGCTGAGGATTCCCAGGTTGGTTCTATTTAAGATGGTAAATGAGAACTTTTCCTTTATTATCTTTTCACACCTTAGCTTTTCCTGTTAAAAAAAAAAAAAAAGGAAAACCCTCTGAAGGAAGAACACTTTGTAGGGCACTCCAAAGCTTACTTTTCATATCATGTATCTGGAACATAGAAGACCCAGTGTCAAAATACAGGAAGAATGACAGAGTGCACACAGCACTGGTATGATCACTGCTAAAATACAGCCAGTGTTGGGCTGCTCATAAAAGATGTGGAAACCCAAGAGGCAGTTCAGAAGACACATCAAAACTGAGAAAACAAACTTTTTTGGAGAGGCTCAGGAGATGTGTCCAGTTTAGTGCTGAATGGGTGAAGAGATCATTGTGTACATGGAAACAGAGCTGGTAATTTGCAGATGACATGCAGTTTTTCTGGCTTTGGACCAACAAAATCCAAAAGCTAGCACTGATGTTAGGGAGATTCAATCTTGAAACTGTGAAACAGCACTTATTTTTCTAATTGTGAGCCCTGCTAAACATAGAACAGGACACAGGAGAACAAGGAGGATAAGTAGTGTGTAAGAATTTCTATATGGCTAGCTGTCCTTTATAGAAGGAATAAAATGAGATAAATTTTAAACATAATTTAGCTTCTTTTAGAAGTGCCATGATTGGTGGAAAACAGGAATTGCAGATTGTGTGCACTGCAGGATTACTCCTGGCCTTGAAATCCATGAACATCTGAAGCTCCTTGTTTACCATTTTTCCATCATAAGCCATGAGAGACCAAGAGTTTTTGTACTGCTGGAACTGCTTGTAACTCCTGCAGTTTACAATACTCGCAGCCTTGCATTTAAAACAGTATCCATAACCAGATCTCAAGCTGCAGGACTTTGTCTGGTCTCAAATGGATGTCAGGAAGAGAGGGCTGTTCTCCAGCACACGATCACCTGCAAGTATGGCTTCAGGGGAGAGCACAAGGAGGTTACTTTCCTCTCAAGAATCAGACTGGCCATTGCTGAATGTGAGGCTGTGGATGGGGTGAACACAAAAAGCTTGGTTTCTCAGGCTACTTTCTCACAGGCCTAGGACTAAATCAGACAGCTGGGAGAGGGGAGTTTTTCCACAGGTCAAATGGTCAGGAACCAGCCACTAAATTCCCTTCAGCTCCTGGAGGTTTAACTACTAAAATCATTTTAGCTATCCAGTCTCTTTCAATGCTGACACCTCAATTTCTCCTGCTCTGTAAACACAAGGTAGCTTGTACAAGGTAGTCTCTCCTCAAGCAATGAAATTCTTTAGCCTAAGCACAGTATACCAGAGAGAGTCTTAATGACTCCAGGTATACAAGAGACCACACTAAATGATCTAATGGCCCCTTCTGGGGATTTCTGGGGGATCCTTCAGCTAGGAAAACCACCAGTCTACACGGGAAGTCTCTGTGACCTTGTGAATGCTGCCATGTTCGGACCAAGGGGAGCAGTTCCACAAGGAGCAATCATGAGCAAGATTTTTGAGCCTCGTGGTTAGAACACCCACCTGAGCTGCAGATCCTCAGATTCACATCCCTGTGGGTGCCAGGCTGAGCAGATTTACACAGTCTTGCAGGTCCTAGGGGAATGACATTTGTCACTGGGGGCAGGAGAGTGGGAGGAAATCCTTCTCATTTTCTTCATCACAAGAAATTCCAGCCTAAACTTCACCAAGATTCCTGGCAGCAGTTTTTTTTTTTTTTCTGAATTCCCAGGATTTCTGTGAAAAGTTTCCTTTTCACCTAATGTTTTCCTAATCAGCCCCTATGCCAGGGTGTTCTATAAACTATGTTTCAAGTCTGTTCTGCAGCACTGCTTCACCATAACATCAAACTAGGCTGACTGGGTTTATTGCATCATGAGATGCAATTGCGTCACTTTCTTTACATTTCTGTACTTTTATACTCTTTAATGTTTTCATTTTTCAGTCTTATAAAATTACAGGCATTGTGAATTACTCTTTCCTTTCCAGAATTCATCAAAAGCTGCCCAGAACCCATCTCCTTGGGGTGCCAGTGGAAAGTAAGTTGCATAGAAACTTATATCAGATTGGCAGTCAGAAATGGTGTATTTTTACCTGTGGTATGTTCTGATATTCTCGTGTGTTTAATCCCAATACCTTTTAAATAACTGTATTAACATTGGTTTCCAGGAGCACAGGAACTCCATCACCTATGTCCCCTAGCCCTTCTCCAGTCAGTTCTGTAGGATCCCAGGGGAGCACGGGGGCCCCTTCCCCATCTCCTATCATCAGCATCCCGCAGCGCATTCATCAGATGGCTGCCAACCACGTCAGCATCACCAACAGCATCCTGCACAGCTATGACTACTGGGAGATGGCTGACAACCTGGCCAAGGAAAACAGAGGTGAGTGAGGCAAGGCAATGGGCTATTCTAGAAGACTGACACATGATTTGGATCAGGAAAGTAACTATTTTGTTATGAAACCTGTCTGCAAAGTAGGACTCCAGAGGGGACTTTTTTCTTCAGTCTGCTCCTAGTCTGTTCCAAAACAGCCCAAAAAGACAATTTTAATAGCTGTCTTGCTCAGAGAGTTGAGCCAGGACTTGTGGCAGCCCTGTCATAGACATGGCTGTGAGTAGCACTTACTGCCATCGTGTCATTCTAGAGAGGAAGGTTTGTGGGAGGTAAGACACCTTCCTGCCCCCAAAGTCATGGAGCTGCATGGGATGTGTTTAGCCAGACCACATCAAAAAGCAGGAGCACACCTCCTTTCTGCAGAAGGAATGAACAACCCCTAGCCCTCCCCCATCCATAGCAAACATAGATTGGAACAAAGTGCCTGCAGCAAACTTCTCTCAGGTGAACTGGTTTCCATGAGCAAATGCCTCAGCATCTGACTTGATGGTAAAGTATTCCTGCATTTTCAGGCTAATTTGTGTATTTAAGGCAGGGACATTAAGGCAGGGCAAGATCTGAGTCAAAACAAGGGCACCTAAATGTAGGTATGTAGATATGAGTTGGGGGCTCATCTCCCATTGCAGTTGATGGAGCTTTGTTCAGTACAAACAGCAGTTCAGAGTGCTGTTTAGTTCACCACGAAAGGGAGACAGGGATACAATTCACTGAGATATCCTTATCTACACTGCCACTCCAGAACTCTCCTGTACATCCTGTATTAAATCTACCAGTCCAGGCTGTAAGTATCAACTCCCTGAGAGCATCTCAGATGGGCAGTACATGCCTCTGAGTAGACAACTGAATTGTCTCTATCCACGGCACAGGGGTTGGAACTAGCTGATCTTTAAGGCCCCTTCCAACCCCAAACCATTCTGTGATTTTAAGTCCTGACTGGCTAGTTAGGCAAATTACCCTTTAGGCTAGATTGGCCATGTTGTACAGGCCTCTATTTCTCTGTCATGGTAGCTTAAATATCTAGCATATCACAAATGTATCACTGGACACTTGTGTGTAGACTTTTTGATCTGCTTGTCCTCAATCTCAGAATAAATCTTGCCCAGAGTCTGTTTGCTTTATCAAGACTCAATGGAAATTAATGAAAAGCAAAGCTGAAGCACTCACCGCTTTTGTTCTTTAAAAAGAAAATTGTTGTGCATCAGCCTGTAACATCATGAACCGCGGGGCTTTAAAATTAATCTCACCAGCACTAAACTTTCATTCTCTTGGAATGTTCAGCCTGACTCAATTTGCAAGAGAATAAAATCTATTAAAGGGTGACAAGTAGCAAATAAAGATTCACTCTTCTGATGCTGAATCTTTTTTTTTCCCCTGCAGACTTTTTTAACGACTTGGACGCATTGATGGGACCTATCACCTTGCACAGCAGTATGGAGCATTTAGTTCAGTACACTCAACAAGGACTTCACTGGGTGCGGAATAGCGCTCACTTGTCATAATGACTGCGTGCCATTCACATGGACAGTATCCCTTTCATGGATAATTCAGTTATTCTGGACACTGTGCTACAGATATAGTCAGCTACAGCATTGATCCAAACAAAGGTGAATATTTCTTCAATACTGAGCAAAATTTTTCTGAGTGTAGACATGTATGTGTGTAGAGGTACAATATACAATGATGTCTCTTCAGAATGAATTGTTCTGTATCACTCTCCAAACATTTTCATACATTAGAAATGCTATAAAGAACTGATCTTAATGCACAAACATACCCTTTCTATTCTTGTACTGAAAAACTCAGAAACCAAAATCTTATGGGTTGATTGAACCAAGTGCAATAAGCACAGATCCCTATTCAGGAAAGCTCACAATAGATTCCTAACTTTAGGCTTGTACTGAAATCCTGATGACTTCAGCAGAGCTTAAGTACATACACAAGGGCTTTCCTGAACTGGAAGGAATGAGGGCAAATCATAGACGTGGAGAATTTTTACTGCAGGCATGGACACGTCACAGAAGTTTCCATACTAATGTGCCATCTCCCCGTTACTTCTCCACTGGAGCACAGAGAGGAGTTGTGTAGTCCGCATTAAGTCGGAGACAGTATTCCTTCATGTGCAACAAGTTTCAACAAATTGCATGCCTTTCTTTATCTCCTGTCTTCTTAAATAACTTTACCTCTTGTTCAGCTCCTCCCCAGTAGTGCAACCTACAGTATCAAGCAAAAGGAAGGCCTAAAAACAGATAAGCTGATAGCAAAAACTTAAAAAGAGATGGTGGAAAATTCTATTCTGTTACTGACAGTAAATAGATAAGGAAAAATACAGCAAACAGTAATCCACTTAGGAAAGAAAATGTGTTCATTTCAGCTGCACGCACAGAGAGACAGATATTTAGAACAATTGTTCACTTTGCATGGGAAGGCATCATCCTGCAGATTTTGACTTTCTTATCTTTTTCATCTAGCAGAAGCTTGCAACATTTTCTTCCAGGCTGTATGGGAGCATTACATGCAATTTCCTTTATCTGGGAAGCTGAGTTTGCTGCTCATCAGGCTAAGAACAGTTTCCTATCATAATCCTCTCACTCTTAATGCATAATCCTCAACTAGGCTTTAACGTTTCTTGATTTATGGAATGTTTTCAGTTCCTGTTGACAGGCTGTGTTTTTCATGCCAGAAGAATTAATCCCACAATAATTGGAGTTTAATTTGGGTCAGATGAGGTCAAGGCCAGTTCCTATCAACTGTGCTTGCACTCAGTGCATTTTTGTTCATTTTCAGCGGTTTTCACATATTTAGAGGGGGTGGTTTCTACATTGGACATATATTTTTTTGCAATTAGATTTGCTGCCTTTACTCAAATCAGCTGCTCCGGTGACTTTCAATGGACTGTTCTTGTCCGAGTCATTAGTTGAACCCTTTTACTGCTGTTTTCTAATCTAATTTGCTTACATATTAAAAAAATGTGAGTACAAAAGACATTTTCAATAGAAGCTACAAGTAGAAGTAGCCACTGATACAAATGGTTGATTAATTGGTTGATTAATTGATCCTTGCTGCCTTTTTTTTCCTCCCCCATTTTTGAAGAGCTGCATTTTGAAGAAAAGATACCGAACAGCGTGGCACAATTTCTCAGTCAAATATCTTTGGTAGCACAGACTCCATGTACCCCGTGGTAAAGAATGGGCTTGTGAGCACACTGAGCCCCACATAGCTGCACTTTTCTGCTGAGGCTGCTCACCATAACCTCAGCTATTGCTCAGACTCAGAGCATTCACTGTGTTCTCTGAAGCAGCTACCAAGGAACTGCTCAGCCCCAAGCCATCCTGGACCAATATTTATGTGCCCATCGGTGCTCAGATACTTTCCCCCAAGAGAATCCCTGTGGAGTGGTCACCTCTTAGCATGGAATTGAGCGTTACAGTGTGGCTGGCTTTAGGAGAAAACACATACTTGCCTTTAAATGACAAAATACATGACCTCTGAGTCCCACCATCACCCTTAGCCCTGGCTGTCACCCACCCCAGAAGGAACACAATTTGTTTCATCACAAGTATCGTGGAGAACTTGATCGGTGCCTTTCTGTTCATCACTTGCCTGATCTCTGGCTGTGGAAGGCTGTCAGGATTTGCTAGACTAGTGGCAACAGATCCTGTCAGCTGCTTCAATGCCATACACAGGTACTGTGGGATTTCTCCTCAGATCAGGAAAGTGAAACTCCAGCTAGATTAGCTTCTATTTTCTTTGACGGTGCCTATGATGTTTATCTTCAGATAAGTTTGGGGGGTTGGGAGCCCTTTCTGATATTTAATGTTGAGAAATTTTAGAAGTAACATATATTACTTGCCTTAAATGGAGTTTAGTTTTACTGCACGTGTGGCATTTGAGTTTCAAATATGGAACTTTGAAGCATGTTTATTTTACTGAGATTGGGATATTTTTCTTAATCATGATGAACTCTTTGTATGGATATAATATGTCAAGAAACTTCAAAGAAATGCAAGAATTAATGCTGTTCTGTTGTAACATTTCCAAGTACTAAGCATCTCTTGTAGATGATTGTTCTTTCCCGTACACTGTTCTTATATTGAATTATTTCAGCTGAAACTCCAGTTGCTTCCATGGAAATCTTACTGGTTTTTAGTTTTTGTGCTGGCATCATCTGTGTTGTCTGATGAGCACACTGAGCCTTAATTTCTGGTGGTGCAACAGGATGAATGGATCAGAGGTTTGGCCTTCTCTCCATAGGCTTTCTTGCAGCTATACTATTTTAGTGAGGTTATTTAGAATACTCTTTTGTGCAGGCTATTTGCTGTATAGGGTTGCTGCTGATTGGATGACTGAATGTGGCATAGTGACAAAAAATATGTAATTTCATCATTTTAGGGCCTGGAACCCAAAAGTGCATGTGACTTTAGGTCTGGTCCAGTTAAGCATAAGCACCACTTTAAGAACCTGAATAGTCTTAGGCACATCACACTGTGAGTCAAAGATGCTCTGTGTGTTTGGGATGAGACCAGAGGAGACTGTCCTTCTTTGCATGTCCATGGAAACACTGACTTATTTTAATCCACTGTAAAAGGCTGGGAACATGCAGGCTTCTTTAGCCGCAGCAACGTTCAGATTCAACTTTGGAAAAGTAAGAGGTCATTCTGTACAAATCCAGAAGAATTATGCCTGGAGGAAGAGGTTTGCTTACAAACAGAGGCTTTTGGATCAGTAAGAGTTGATACAGCAGTGGGAATGGATTCAAAGGAACCATGTATTGCAGGTGGACGTGGCAAATATAGAACAGCCTATAGGATCCTCACAGACAGCAAGATCATACAGAGCCCTTGGCCTTAATCCTTTATAGTATTGCATGGTGGCATGAGTGTCAGGTAAGAACAAAGCATATGCAGAGGTTCAAGTGTGGTCAAAAGCCAGGCATAGTCCTTCCTGTCATGTGACAGGATACCCAAACCCCTTGTTTGCCTATTTCTTTTGTCCAAATAACGCAGAGCTCCAAAGGAAGAGATTATAGTGAACAGAAGACCTTAGGTAAAGAAGGTTAAGAGGATCGAGCCGTAAGTGTAGATACATACACATATGTATATATTGTAAATCTAAATAGTAACAAAAGTCACTCAGCATGGAGGGTATTACTAGTGCCTACCATTGATCATCAAGTACTCATCACTGAGCAGCCATATCACCTCAGAAGTGCAGTAGCTGTTGTCAAAATAATTTTTGTAACTAATTAATTTATATGAAATGCACCTTTGGGACTGTGCCATAGTATCTGTTTTGTAATACAAATGTTCAACCATTTTTCATGGCTACTGATTCAAATCTGAAATGTTAGGATATCTTTTCTTCCCAGATGAGGACATACACTTAGGCCAGGCTAAGCTGCACTTAGTTTATCTACCCAAGAGACTTTAGTAGTCACCAGCCTTAATGCATGTACAGTATATGCTATTCGCTGACTTAGTTGTAGGTTTTAATCCAAATGAAATTGGAATTTGCAAAATGACTTGGATTAATGGCATCTGCCTGGATATCCCACAGATGTGACATTAAATGATTCATGATTTTAAGCAGGAAAGTTTGAATTTTATATAAATAACAATGGATGAATTCCTTGATCTTTTTACAAGACAATTTTTTTTAAATGAAAAGATTCTCAAAGCAATAGATTTTTTAACTCTGCTAAATTTTCGGCAGGTCATGGGTTCATGGTAAAAGCTATATTAAGAACATCTCCTTCTGCAATATGCCTTGTCTTTACATAATCCTCTTAATGCTTAATATGTCAGAAAGAAATGTTTCTTGTTCACAGCGATGGCAATGTTTCCATCCCCCATTCAGGGAGAATTCTCCAACTAAAGAATAATATCTCCTGGCACAATAGAAATACAAACAATGCCTGACGTATACAGACTTGTTAAGGTAACAACAGAAGTTTGTCTGGCAAAGACCTAACATGCTTCTCATTTTGGTACCTTTTTGTTATCATTTACATCACATATTTGACCTCACTGTGTTCAAAACTAAGGAATTCGTCTAGTTTTCATGTCTTTAAAATGCCTGGTTGGTCTGATCAGTATCATAATTATAATTGTTACATTAGGTTATGTGCTGTGAACCAAGGGCTGGGAAGGCATGTAACCATAGATAAATTTGTCAGAATGCATTCAGAAAAGCATCTGGATGGTCGTATGTCTTGTGTGTCTCAAAAAATGTGGAACAATGTCTCTCAGCCAATATTGTTAGCCTGAAAATTTAGCTACTTTACTGTCTCTCACAAAGCTGCTGTTTGCCCTCAATAAGGCCGAGACCCCATTTCCAGTGTCACTGGTCACCATGCTGTAAACTGCTCTTCAGCTTAATTAACAAACTGGGAAAGTCACTTCCTGTTTGTGCTATCCTGACTAAAGCTACATAGTGGAAAAGCACTAGGGTTTAGAGCATCCCTTGGTCTTTGAAAAGACTGTGGTTTTCCTCAGTGAGACAGCTGGGATCCAGCTGGGGCTATTTCTTCAAGTAATTCCTTTGCCTCCACTTCCTGTATGGCCCTATTGCTCTTGGTACCCCACGAGTATGCCTGACTTTCAGGGGTCTTTCCTACTTTGGCAGTCCAAGCTACCTTTCAAATGGGGTGCTGAAACGCGGAGCAAGTAACCCACAGCTTGCCAGTAGCTCACTTTTGCAATTTGTGTAGCTTGAATCTCACACACTGCAGCTTGAAGCCCAACCTTATCCCTGCTGCCCTCAAAGAATTCCAGAGGATCCAAGGAAAACAACAGAATTAGGGGAAAAGGGGGGATTTCCTCTCTCCCACAGCACTTAGTCATTTTTGGGAGCAAATACAGTAAACAGCATGAATGATAAGGCACTCAGGTCTCATGTTTCTCATATGTACTAACACAGGGATACTTAACATTTATCTGCCTCATAGGGCTTTATGAGAATTAATTAATGTTTGCAAATCACTTTGTATCCTCAGAAGGGAAGTGCTGTTGAAGAGCGATGGAAAAAACTGCTAAGTACACTGGATGAATTTCACCCCTGAGTCCAGAGCTACAAGACCCTCAAAATCCTTAAATACCATGTAAGCTCTTGGTGTAAGCACCAGGGCGTCTAAAATTTGTGCTAAGCACCGAGGGGAGTCACAGCCTAGGTGAAATTGCCATTCCCAGAGTATCTATGACTTTGATCCTGGCAGAGAGCAAATCACAACAGTACATAATGGGACAAACAGCATAGATTAACAAAGTGCTGCATGGCCATCCTAAGAATTTCAATTCTTTTCATGTCTTTCAGTCACTTTGTATTTCTGCAAAAGAAATTTGTACAAAGTATGTTCCTCGAAACAGCCCCAGAAACATTCAAATAATTTGTTATTCCAAATCCAGCTTCACATAACTTCAAATCAATGGAAGTTTTCTTTCAGAATGGTGCTTTGCAGAGAACTAGTTGCTTAACAAAAAAAATTGTTTTAGAAGTCTCTCATGAGAAAATATGTGTCTGATTTTGATGCACATTACCAGTAACCAAAGTTGGAAACAGTATTAAGGGAGTGACCTTCCCAAATCATACCACTGTTAGCCAATATCCCCAGTGCAAACTTCCAGCTCTGTTCTGACACATCCC
>VYZQ01048553.1:0-31960 GCA_013400655.1 Mystacornis crossleyi | reverse complement strand
GCACCGAGGGGAGTCACAGCCTAGGTGAAATTGCCATTCCCAGAGTATCTATGACTTTGATCCTGGCAGAGAGCAAATCACAACAGTACATAATGGGACAAACAGCATAGATTAACAAAGTGCTGCATGGCCATCCTAAGAATTTCAATTCTTTTCATGTCTTTCAGTCACTTTGTATTTCTGCAAAAGAAATTTGTACAAAGTATGTTCCTCGAAACAGCCCCAGAAACATTCAAATAATTTGTTATTCCAAATCCAGCTTCACATAACTTCAAATCAATGGAAGTTTTCTTTCAGAAAGAAAGTTTTCTCTGCTTTGCAGAGAACTAGTTGCTTAACAAAAAAATTGTTTTAGAAGTCTCTCATGACAAAATATGTGTCTGATTTTGATGCACATTACGAGTAAGCAAAGTTGGAAACACAGTATTAAGGGAGTGACCTTCCCAAATCATACCACTGTTAGCCAATATCCCCAGTGCAAACTTCCAGCTCTGTTCTGACACATCCCACCTAGAAGTTATCAATAAAGCATTTCAGCAAGGACTGAACACCAGTAAAATCAACAAAATGTTTCTAACGTGGTTCATGTTATTCAGTCAATACTAACAAGTCCTTTCTTAGCACTAGTTATCCTTTTCTCCTCCACTTGGCATTCTTACATGTGGAATTCTCACCCTGTCAACAGACATGAAAGAAAACATTTCCTGCAGGAACAAGCTAGACATAGATAACATTTACCAAAGGACAGGCCCTTCTTATTCTTTTTCTCTCTTCCATTTTGGAATATGCCTCTATTTTAAAAAGCATATTTTCATTTGCAGTTTAGATTTATCATAGAATCATAGAAGGGTTTGAGTTGGAAGGGACCTTGAAGATCATCTAGTTCCAACCCCACTGCCATGGGCAGGGACACCTTTCATTAGACCAGGTTGTTCAAAGCCTCATCCAGTCTGGCCTTGAACACTTCCAGGGATGGGGCATCCGCAGCTTCTCTGGTCAACCTGTTCCTGTGTCTCACCACACTCACAGTAAAGACTTTCTCCCTTAGATCTAATCTGAATTTACCCTCTTTCAGTTGAAAACTGTTGCCCCTTGTCCTGTCACTAAAGGCTCTAGTAAAGTCTTTCTCCATCTTTCTTATAAACCCCCTTTTTGTACAGAAAGACCACAGTAAGATCTCCCCAGAACCCTCTCTTCTCCACTGTGAACCCCAGCTCTCTCAGCCTGTCTTCATAGGATAGGTGCCCCATCCCTCTGACCATCTTCATGGCCTCTTCTGTACCTGCTCCAACAGGTCCATGTCTTTCCTATACTGGGAACCCTAGAGCTGGACACAGCACTCCAGGTGGGGTCTCACAACAGCAGAGTAGAAGGCAGAATCACCTTCCTTGACCAGCTGGTCGAGCTTTTTTGGCTTTCCAGGCCATAAGGGCACATTGGTGGCTCATGTCCAACCTCTCATCCACCAGCACCCCCAGGTCCTTCTCAGCAGGACTGCTCTCAATCAGTACGTCCCTCATCTGTATTGATACTGGGGCTTGGACAAACACAGGTACAGGACCATGTAATTGACCTCGTTGGGCCTCATGAGGTTCATATGGGTCCTCTCTCTCTCAAGGTCCCTCTGAATGTCAAGGTCCCTTTGGAGGTCTTCCTGCAGTTCTAGACATTTTCTTCCTCAACTCCATCTCCCAGCCTGGGTTTGTGACATGCAGGACAAGGCAGAGTTGAAACTGGTCACAGGAAAAAGGTGAAAGGCAGTGCAGAGCTGCTCCAAGCAGTTCAGAATCTTTCTGCTTTCTTCTCATTCCCACCCCACCTGTGGGACGAGCATCCACCTTCTCCCATTATTTCGAGCAAGAGAATTCAGTTCCCTCTTGAGGAAGGACAAGTGAGTGCTGATGACTCCATGCGCAGTTTTTGACAGCTCTTCTCCTCTGCAGGGAAAGGCAAATGGGAGGGATCAGTAATCTGAGGACCAAAAGCTCTTAGTGCTGGTGACCCAAACACCTTGTGTGAAACAGCAGTGCAGCTGGAGGGGTGCCAGCAGCATCTCCTGGCCCAGTGCCTTGGCCTGAGTGTGCTACCAACCCACTTGAGTGAGCTTTGCCACTTCATGGCCCTGCAGTAGAACCAGCAGGAGCTGGTGGTCTCACCTGAACAACAATCTTCTTTGGGCCATGGAGGATACACAGCCTCATAACAATTCACTGGGGTTAAACAGGAAGAGAAGGTGGATATATGAGAAAGAAAAAAGGTCCTGATTTAAACACAGAAGTTGGAAATCACCTCATCTTGTACTGAAGGTCTAAAATTAGCACAATGAATCACACCCTAGAAATGCTTGTTTCTCTCCACTAACTACAAAGGGTGTTTAGGTGATGAGCTCAGATACAGACGTGCTATAAATCCCACCCCAGGTTTATGGTCATACCTGTTTCTGACAGGAGTGCCTGATGAAATTTGTAAATATCTCAGGATGCGCTGAGGCAGGATGGGGCTGAGATCATGCTGGGAGGGAGCCTATATGCAGGAAAATAGGTATGTGGTAAATACATTTATTTCTCGGATGTTTCGAGCATATATTTCAGACTTGGACCACCTCTTGCCACTCTCTAATTCACTAGGCCTAAATCCAAAGTAGATCCTTGAGAATTGAATGTGCACATTTCTTCTATTAAGATTACTGAAATATGAAGAAAATACATTTTACAGTTTACTAAACACTTGCAGGCACTTTTTCCATGTGTTGCCTGGAAGTAGAGCTGGCCTCCTTTAAAAAAGGAGAAAGTTTTTCTGTAGGTGATGAAAGAGATGAGATTGGCTGTGAGCCTAAATGAGGCAAATATTACTCTTCTTTATGGAAATTCAACAGCATTTTTCAATTCATTATGTGAAAATGGCAATTTTATCCATGATGAAAAGCCCATAGGCCACAAAGGGACACCTAAAGCTCGTGGCCTGCCAGCAGACCAGTAGTCCCACAGCAGCTCCTAGGGCTGGCTTCCCTTGTGTTGATGGAGGCAGAAGGAGCAGTGCTGTGTTGGGAGCTCCAGAGCAGCCAGGTCAAGGTGGGCTGCAGTGCCATTGTCTCTTTCCTTGGCAGCAGGAGGGGCGGGAGCCAAAGCAGAGGAGCCAGGCAGTGTGAGAACTGCTCTCTGGGCAGCCCAAGGTTAATCCCTGGTCCTCCTGTGCAGGGGCATTGTTCCATGCTGACCGTGGCAGATGGAGACGATTGCCGGAGTAACAAATCATGGCTGCACACACATACTTACTGCTTTTGGCAACTCCCTGCCTTCCTGAGCATATTATTTATGGAAACCTGGACTGCAGTGGTGTCTGTTGACCAGTGCCATGTTGCACTGGCATCCTACAGAGACTCTTCGTGGAGTTGCCACCATGCAGAAGTCAAAACCAAACCATGCTGTTGGGTGGGTGAGGGAAACAAATGGGTGGGGAAGACAGTACAGGGTGGGCAAAATAACAGGAGGCTTACATTTGTCATTACTTCTCCTGCCAGCTGCAACAGTCACAGGGTTTCCTCCCTATTTCCCATGCCACACGTAGCAACGGTGGCTGAACAGGCAGTGTGGCATTCCCAGTGTGGGATCAGCTGTTGCCTGGCAGTGCAGACAGTTGCGACTCTTCCTCATCTCCCTTTTCACACAGCGAACTCCTGAGTGAGGTTCCCTGGCCAGGTGAGGTGTGCAGAGACCAGTTTGTGACCAGAATTATTTTTGTAACAAACCACAGAGGTTCATTTCCATATTTCGTTTATAGTAACAAACGTCAGTGGATTTTTTGTAAAATTATTCGAGTCGAGACGGCTTTGTTTGCAGCTCATAAAATAACGCTCATGTTCCTCTCTGAGGATGTGCTACCCGAGGCCTCCCCCACCCTGCTACAGCAGTTTATCTTTCTGCTGACCATAATCCCACAATATGTCCCATACAGCAGGCAATACTGTTTACACAGGTTAATAAACGGAGTATTCTGTACAGTAATTTATGCTGTAAAGTATGTACATATATCACAATAGCAGTCACAAATGCTTTAAACTGCCTTATTTATTAGACTGGTTAGCATTTCCCCCCTTGCTCCAGAATACTTTAAATTATTTTTATCTTTTGCATTAGGTATTTTTTTAGTTGCTACATTTTGACCCAATTATTGAAAAAAAGTTTTTACAATAAATAAATATCTAAAATTTATGTAGAAATAGCAAAGTCAATGCCCATCCAACTAATATAGCTCTGATTATGATTACAAATAAATATGGTATACTCTTATCTGTGTATCATAGTATATGCCAGAAATCATATTCCACTTGTGATCAATACGAACAAGAGCTTTAGTAACTTTCACTTGTTTCATTCTTCCATTGTGAGACAAAAATATAATAAACTACTTAATGTAAAATGTCCCTCGCGAGAGCCCTGGTCTTATTCCTCCCTCAGGCAAAACTCACATTGGCTTCAGTGGGAGATTTACCTAAGTACAACATAGGGACATTACAAAAATAAATATATGGCATATAAACAGTACCTGTGCTTTGTAGTCAGTCGTTTCCTCTTTAGTGAGAAACACAGGGTAAATGCTACATCTCTAATGCTCCTCTGTCTCACTCCTTCCCTTCTGCTGTACGAGTAAAAAATTGGGGTTTAAAACCAATCATATTTGTTCCATTCGCTCAAGAAAAATAGAAATATTTTGGAGATCAGTTCCAAGCCAAACTAGAAAATAAAAGAAAATGTTGCTTTTGTTTATTTTCATGTTAAATTATGTTACACAATTAAACAGGATAATGCATACAAAGGCAGTGAAATTATTAATGACTTGTTTTACTGTTTGGAGATTTTGCTATGTTATGTCAAACTCATGTAGCACAGTTTCTGGGATGGTGAAAAATCCTACTGTAATGTAACAGAATGAGCCTTAAGGATTTGTAAGAATAAGCACTTTTATATTAAAAAGCAAATATTAATTCATCAGTAATATTACTTTTTTAATGTGACAATAAACCATGAAATCAACATCCTTCTGTCTCAATTATGCCTCATCTGTCTCTTTCTTAAACCTTTTTCCAAGGGAAGCAATTGCCTGGTTTTGTGTTACAGCTTTTGAATCTCATTGCGGTCACCTGTGCTCCTGCCTGAGTCACCTACCCTCATCCACACTTCCTTCGTGGGTGAGCTCATGAGCTTTGTACCAGGAAGGAGGAAAGGCTCTTTCATTACAGCAGATCCCATTAGCAGGACACCAGTTTTAACTGGGGTGTCTGGCAGAACCAGAGATTTGAAAGGAGGCAGCTCTCTGGGAAAAGGAGAGCAGGCAGTCACTGCTACGTTTTGGTGAGGCACCGGATGAGCACATCACCAATCAAAGCTTTTCTTTATGCAGATGTAGGAAACAAGCCCCTATACTTAAGACCAGTATCGTCTGTAAGTAGTGCCAAAGCCAGCCACGATTTCAGCAGTTGCAGAGCAGCAGTTTGCAATTTACAGCCACTATTATAATTAACCCACAAGAAGGACAAGTCACTCTCCAGCCTGCCTTCCCCTGTCCTCACACACACACACAGTGTTTACCAACTACTTCCCAGTTCCTATGGCTTCTTCCCACACAGGATTGCCATCTCTTAGGAGTACTTATTCCATACTTAGGCCAAAATCTAAATGCTGCTGTTTTAACATGGGCATCTCGCAAGTGGTGGAGTCTTGTGGTTCTTTTCTGCCCTAACAATACCTGTGGAGTCAGGGGCAGTAGGCAGGGGCTGAACATTTTCCTTCCTCTTACTGGGGAAGACATATTTTTTCAGTCAGCTTCTGTCAGCCAAGGCAGGTACTGGCTGAACATCTCAGGTGTGGCACAGAAAAAAAGACCAGCGTTCTGCACTTTGATGAGTTACACCATACACAAACCTGTGCATTCAGTGGACTGTAACCATCACAAGCTGAAGCACATAAATGGAGAGCTTTGGCTACTGAGGGTGGAGAATGGATTTCAGGAAGCAAATGTAACTCATGATGGGCTGACACATGGCATTGCTGCTCCTGATCACTGCTGGGAGACTGTTGTTGGGACAGGAAAACAAGCAAAGAACGGTCTCCCCAGGCACTGCCTGCAGCATCAAAGGATGGGAGACCACCTCCCCAGGCACGGCCTGCAGCAGCTGAGGATCTGATGAACCACACACAGAGGGACAGTTCCACATGGCTGTGTTTCCAAGCCCACCGAGGCTCAGAGTGAGCCCACTGCTATCTCCTACACCAGTGCTGGTTCAGTCCTACACACCAGACACAGGTTCATTAACTTCTGCCAGTTAATGGAGAAGTGTTTTAGCACTGCTTCTCCCTCTGAACACCTCAGTGCTTGGCTGGTAATCCTGCAAAATATTCAGGCAGAATTTTACCTCCTGACTTGTTCCTCTTAAACTTCCTCTTCTCAGTGTAATTCAAGGTCAGGAAAGAAATTAGGCACCACTGAGCTAAAGACCTGGAGGGCCCATTACAATGATCTAGTCTTACTTCCCAGGAAAACACAGGCCATAACATTTCATCAAGGGATTTCTTTATGAAAGGCTAAAAACTTAATGAAGAGAAGCCTAACCTTTTATTAAGGCACCCAGTCTTGATTTAAAGACATGGAGCAATGAAGAATTTACGACAGCTCTTTGACTCTATTTGCTAAAAATTCTGTCCCGGTGCTTCATTTTGAGCGGTATCAAAGCCAACTGCAAAGTCATACAGAAAAAAAAAAAGAAAACTCAAAACCTGAAGATGGGATATGTGTTCTAAAAGGGGAAAAAACAGGGGGGAAACTTTGCATTTTAGGGGAGTTTCTGTTCCTAATTTGAGGCAAGTATGCATAGACAGTAGTATTTGCTATTCTGACATAAAATAGTCTGTGATCTTGTTCACTGAACATGCAAGCCCACAAGACAAAACACAAAAGAAAACATTGCAATAAGTCCTGCTGAAGTGCAGGCCATGTCATCATACTTCCACATTTGCATCAAGCGCACATTAATCATAATGTGACTCTCACATTTTCTTTAATTTAAAAATAGGAACCAGCAGCACATCTTGATATGCCTTAAAATGAACGAGGCCACTCAGCTGCCTGGATAGAGATTATTAGCCTGAAACCTCCCATCCTGTGAGGAGTTACAAGTCAGTAGAGATGTACTGTTACAATGTCTGCTAGGACCATTTATGCAACTCCTGACAGCGTGAATTTGAACTGATTTGATATTCTGTGGTCATTTTTCAAATACCAGTATTACAAAGCAGCTCTAAGAAGCCAAGGTTTCATATGTCAAGAACTGTGACTTGAGAGCACATATGCCTACACGGAGCTTAAAATCATGGGAAACACAGTCCTATAGATACAGATCTTTCTTTTTCTTTTTTTTCCCCTGCTCCCTAGAAAAAAATTTATCAGTCACACAGTGCTATGGACTGCTTATGATTTACAAATCCAAGCAGGTAAGCAGGAGAATGAACACTAAGCACAAGTAGTATATCCGTTTTGGAAAGCCACTGGGGAAAGGGTACCCATCTTTAGAAGATTTCCCTGAGAAAAATCCCCTCTCACTGCTGTCAAGCTTCTCAAAAAGTACTGAAAGCAAGCTTTTGCAGCCATGTCTACTTAATGGTTTAGGCATGGTTAGAGGACAAATCATTTCAGGTGCCTGGGATCTGGATGACCCTTCACTTGAGGGAAGAGCTCCTGGATCCAGGCAGACAGCAATGCTGAAGCAGGGCAATAATCTCCAGTCCCTTCTAAATAATCAGCACCTGATGCAGGGCCCCAGGCAAGACCTTCCACCCAGCTGGATTAAGAAAAGTACATTTCTACAGGTAATCTTCAGGGTACCGAGTGAACCTCTTAGGAAATGAGTGAGCCAGGCAACAGTTCCAGGTTGGAGGTTTTCATTTGTTTGTTCTGGGGTTTCCTTTGCAAGCCAATACAGCAGGTTTTTGTTTCAAACTAAAAGGAAGCCTTAGCGTAAACAGGCCCTCTCCCAGGAAGAGACCCCACTCTGAGCTGCCCAGTGGGATCAAGTACTTATTTGTAATTAATACTGGTGTTTGAAAAGTGACCACAGAAAATCAAATCAGCAGAAACTCACACCCCCGAGACAGGCTCCACAGCCCCAACACCAGCCACAGTACACCCTCTGCCAAGGGCCCGGGAGCTGTTCCACCACAACATGTGTGATCCATCTTTAGGTCGTTCTTGCACATCTAATACTAGCAGCAGCAGAAAAAAATTAACTAGGTTTAATGGTCCTTTAATGTGATTAATAGAGTAGTACTTAGTGGCATCCTAAACTCACTGATGAACCAGAAAAAAAAAAAAAGGAAGCTAGGAGAGATGAAAGTTCTTCCAACTTCAAGGACACAAAATATAAACAATATAATAATATAAATCTGCTTCTGCAAGTGACTGCAACCTGGTCAGTCTGGATTCAGTGGGGGTTTTTTATAGCTGTCTTCATGGTGCAGTATGGACTAAAAGCTTAAAAATAGGTTTAGATGAGGCAGACATAATTTGTTCTTGTTTCATCAGAATATAAATTTTGACCTGGGAGAAATTTAAATATCTAGGCTTAGGTCCTCTAACTAGCTTGAGCTAATAGTTTCTAATCAAAACAAGGTATTCTTTGCTGTGTATGAAGTTATTTGAGTTTAAACACTGCAAGAGTGGAGGATTTAAGCTTAAACGCTGTAAAAGAGGTGTACACAAAAATTTATTTTGTGTTGGCTGCTCTAGATCAGTCTCACAAAACTCATCATCATCAACCAGACAAAGCTACAAGAAGAGGATAAAGCTATCCTGTCTGTTTCCAAGCATAAGACAGGGGTAAATTGACACCCATTTCACATGCTTTCATAAAGCTCCTATAAAAGCATGAGTAGGTGCTTTGAGAAGATGGAAGGCAGTTGAAACCCTGAAAGCAATCCCAGATTCTCTTTCGATTATACCTTTATCGTGCACGCTTTCTGAAAATTTTGCACTAAAGAAACAGAAGTGACCCAACCGGTTTGCTTCTTCAGCTCAGCTCTTCTATTCACCTTCCCGTTTGTCTTATCGGTGCCAATTTAAAACATGTGGGTCAGGCACAACTGGCTCATAACAAAGAGATGACATTTGGATTACATTGCATTTATTAAAGTATTATTAAAGTAAGAAAAAGATTACATTAACTGGTATCTTCCTAATTTTAAGTAGTGTTGCAAATTGTCCACCATCCTAGTTGCCCTCTCTAAAATAACTTGGACGGATCCTAATTCTACTACAGCTCCTTTTTGAACAAGATCGCAGAAACAAAAGCTTTGTGGATTTCAGCACAAAGTATCCCAGCCTCAGTACTGAATCCCCTCAGTGGCACTTTCCCAGATAATATGCTTCAGATTACTCCTGAACATCATTCAGTCAACTTCCAATCCACTCATAACTTCCTACCTGTGAGAACTTATTCATTTCCAAAATTATGTATTAATACGAAAGACACCTTGGTTCATCTAGCCAACACAGAAAAACAGCACCGCAGTATGAAGTAGGCTCAAAAAATAAGAAACACTTGAAAGTCAATTCCTTTTTCTGTTTCCAGAATGTTTGGGGTTTAGTTGTAGAAGACAGAACTATGCAAACAGGGCTCCCATACAAAAATCATGGCCCACAAGAGCTGCATGGGAGAGACACCTTCAACTGCAGAACTCTAAGAAAGCTTTCTGCACTGAGTTGTAATAGGACAGGAAGGTAATCTATTTAACTGAGATGCATTTTAGTGCCTAGCTCCCCTGACAGCCCTGGAGGTCACTGTCTAATGCTGCATGAATTATCTGTGACTTTCCAAGGAGCAATACCCACAAGCAAGAAAGCACAGCCAGAAAATTTATGCCTCATACCAGAGCATTTCGCACATACAGGCAAACACATATAAGGTCAAGTAGTTGTGGTTCTTTTGACATGGAAGACACAAATTGGCTTTGATTGAGCTACAACTCCACATACCAGCCTGGTGTGAGTGGGTTGGAAGGGATACACCTCCTGCTAAATATCAAGGGGAGCTCCACCTTTATTGTGCTGCTTGTGCTTTCAGATCTAGGTACATCTTACAGGCATACCAGATGACCCTGCCTTACTACCCTTCACTGCATCTTGGGTGTATTACCAGAAAACTAGACTTTTAGGATGATCTGAATGACTACAAAGTGGTAATAATAAGAGATCCTGTAGACTGGCACGGAAAAGCTCTTACTGTGAAGACAGCATGGACAGTGTCAGCAATGCATGTCAAGACTACTAATACATGAAAAGGAAGTCATAAATAGCTTAAGGATGGCATAAAACCAGACAGATAGCAAAAGGAAGCACTGAAAAGCCTTTTTCAATTAAGGGTAAAACCTTTCTTCTTGAAGTGGTAGAAAAAAGTATTTAGGAAGGGGAGACAAGTTCAGGTTACCGGATAATGCAGTCTTCCTGGGTGGCAAGATACCTGCCAAATGAAATGAGACAGCAAGAATGTTAGTGATGCCAGAGAGGAGCTGGTTACAGTAATTAAGGTCTGAGGTGATGAGGTGATGAGCTCAGCACCAGCTGTCTAAAAAACAGTACAGACGGCTCAACCAAGACATCTGATCCAGGTACAGCTGCAACCCAAACAGCTAACAAGATGATCAGCTACTCAGTCAGTACTGAATTCTCCTCTGGCATACTGTCCATGCCCCTTCCCAAGCTCTAGAAGGTCCTGCAGAGACAAGTGGAGGTCAGAGAGTAAGAATGAGAATTAGCAAATTGGGGGTCAGAGGGTGTAAGGGTAGAGGCAGAGACTATCACCAGAAGAGATTGAAAGGAATGAGATTTGTTTATCTCAGAAAAGAGGCAGATAGGAAGGCACACAGCAAGATAAAATACCAAACACTCTGGAGAAGAAATATCTGACATTTCTCTCTAACTTTCTGCATAACACAAGAATAAAGGAACATTCAATGAAATGAAGACCTCATGTATTCAAAGCTGATCAAATGAAATTCTCTTTCACATAATGTGTAATCGGACAGTGGAAGATATCACCACGGGAAGCACTGAGGTCAAGAACTGTGCAGGATTCAAAGAAGGATTGGATGGCTATATGGATCACAGGAATATCCAGTCAGAACAATTATGCTAAACTTTGGAAAAAGTAAAAAGACAGGCTTTCAGAATTTAAGTACCTGACGATGGGAGAATTAAAATTAGGTGTCTGTAAGGGTAGATTATTTCACATGTTTCTCAGAAGTCCTTCTATCTTCTTTTCAAGAAGTTGATGCTGTTCCCTTTAGGCCAGAACATCAGCCCACATGAACTACACAATTTCTATTTTCTCACTTCCACATAAGCTTTAGAGGCACTGAATAGCTTTGTGTAGCTGCAATAACGTCAGCAAATTAACACCCTCCTTTTTTCACTAGTGATACATCCATGGCACCACCTGTAGTTAATCAGCACAAGGTATTTTATCTCGATTTCCTTTATCACAGTGTGGCTACAACTGTGGAGCTGCAGCCTTGTAGACATGGAGCAACAGCGTTCGCTACCTCCCTCACTTCACCCCAGAGATAAGCTCAGTCTTTCCTCTTACAGAAGAGGCAAAACTTGATCAGGACCTAAGCTTAATCCAGTAGTAAGCTCTCTGTTGGGAAGCTTGTGTGCATGAACCTCCAATTTCCTGACAATATACCCCAAATAGAAGTGATATACTCTCTTCTGTGGCCATGGTGCTAAATGGAAGGAGCCCAGGCTTCCTGTCAATGTCCATATGGTTAATCTGTATGCTCTAAACCGTATCTACCAGCTTCAGGACCTCAGGGGTCACAAGCAGGAGATACGGGCTCCATCCAACTCCTGTATTTGCACCACAGCACATGTTGTGGAACCCAATGGACCTGCTGGATAAGGAACGAAGGGAGTCCTATGATGGGATAAATCCTAGGTTCCTTTCCAGCTTATGGTGACGGAGATGGTTTTCCCCAGAATGCTCTGTTCTGTTCTGTTACGCCCTCAGAGCTTTCTGATTGGTTCCCTTCCCCCAGACCCCTGTTGCTCTCGCAGCACTTTTGAAGAACCCTGCACGAGTGTGGATGCATTAAAAGATCTCTCCTGTAGAACCCCCATGCGAAGATTCTCTCTACTCATTCATCGCCGGCCTATTTGATCAGCTATCCGGTGTGAAAGCCTACGTGTGTGTGCAAGTGTGCTGGATACACAGAGCAATTTCCTTAGAGATACTTTGGGGAAGGTCACGGCATTTTACCATTCAATATCACCGTGACAACATGTCAGGAAAATTTACTTCTAGTGCCTCTCTAATGCCTGCAAAATTACGCCCTACTTTTCTAAGCAAAGGTAGTTTCCTACATAGGCCTAGGCACCTGAAACCTATTTAATTGCAGTTTTAGTGCTTACATCCCCTTTTGCAGGTACACCTGTTTCCAGGTTTCACCTCCTTCCCTAGCCTGGTAAACCACCTGTTGACCTCAAATTTAGCCTGTTGCTGTTCCAACTCTTCCTAAGTAGCAGCCCAACAATCTCTGTCTTACCTAGACCTGAAGCTAGCTGTGAAAGAAGACAGGACAACGTTCAGCTTCCCCCTACCCTTTCCTCCTCTTTGAATGTGGTTGGGGGGAACCCACATTCAGTATGGCTTGTATGCAAAGGTTGTTCATTCTATTAGCAGGTAGATAGGTACAATTTAGGAATCTGCACAAACAGAATCCAAATAAAAACAAACCCTGAAACCTTGGGGAGGGATTCTTCCCCTAAACAATTTTCCTACTTTTGTCTGTGTCTTTATTGTTCTCCTGCTTGTTCCACAGGGCAGTTTCATGTACTGTAATTGTGCATCATTTACTTGACTGAGTTATGTGTTCCTGAAGTTGTAGTTCACCACAGCCAACTCAATGGAGTCAGAAGGTAACTGTCCTTTTCCTGTGTAGCAGTTTGTGAAGTTTCTGCTCTCTGCTCAGTACCAATTCCTTAATTTTTGTAATCTTGTATTACTACAGGTATTTTCTGGTACCTGTACTGATCGTTACTGTAATTTTAAAATCTCTTTAATGTCTCTTTGACCCCTCAGAATGAGCCTCTTAACTTTGCCTCAGAACTGAAATCACTGAAACCATTAAGAGCTTAGTTGCTTTATAATGCACCTTTCTCCAAACATAACCTTCCTGAGACAGTGACCCATGCTCCATCCAGTAGTCTGGGGCCTAATAACCATCTTCCAGAGGACTGTATTGCCTCTTTGGTGGTGCATTATAGCTCACTGTTCCATCGGTCTAGTGTCTTGTTTGCCTTTTTTATTGCAGCTGTGCACTGAAGTGACGTTTCCTATGTGTTTTTTTCCACAGTAACCCCTTTCTCTCTCTGATCAGCGTGTTGAATGTAACACCCATTCCCTACATTTGCTCTTTGTTCCCAGACTAATTACTTTTCATTTTCTACACCAAGCAGCATTTGCCATCTGCTGGCTCATCAACTAAATGATCCAAATCCCTTTTGAATCCGCTTGCATTGTTCCTTATCGCTTCTCTGTGCTTCCAGTTTTACCATCCAACCAGTGGAGATTTCATGTACACAGTGCTCAGCTGAGGCACAGTAGCAGAGAAATGGGAAACCACAGGATCTTCTCACACCTAGGGCAGAGCATCCTGGCTGGATTAGCCACTTGCTGCATTCATATAGAAAAGAAGAGTTAGCTTTGGCAAGTATTAGGCTCACATATGCTTCGGCCTGCTTGAGATAAAAGATGGCTTTAAGCCCAGGCCCTGTGCTGGAGGACAGGGAAAGGCAGTCTCTTACACCAGGGATCCCAAGATGGGATGCAGCTTTCAGGGACCTCATCTGGTGCGCCCACACCAAGATAGCACACGTACTCCACTGCCCACCTCACGGCTCCCATAATGTGTCCTGGAAGAAGAGGCACATTCCACATCTCCTCAAACTGTGTCCTGTTTGTGCATGTATGGGTGTCGGCACATACGTGCACATGGGGAAAGCGGAAAAGGAAAGATGAACGTGGAAAAAAATGAGATTTCACCCATATAGAAACCAGCACTGTTATGGCCCTACAGGCAAAAGTATCAATTTCTTCTCAGCCCAACAGGGCAGTTTCTGAAAATTCGGCACAAAGACCTAATTGTGGGTCACCCAATTGTGGCCTTATGGTACCTGAAGGGAAAATACAAAAAGATAGACAGAGACTATTTGCAAGAGCATGTAGTGACAGAACAAGGGGCAATGGCTTCAAACTGAAAGAGAGGAGGTTTAGATCAGATACTAGGAATAAATTCTTTGCTGTGGGGGTGGTGAGGCATTGGAACAGGTTGTCCAGAGAAGCTGTAGATGCCCCATCCCTGGAAGTGCTCAAGACCAGTTAGATGGAGGGCTAAGCAACCTGGTCTATTGGAATGTGTTCCTGCCCATGGCAAGGGGGTTGGCACCTTCCAACCCAGGCCATTCTATGATGATTTTATGAACTTGTTCTGAAATCCCTCAGGAAATGTCCAGTGTGTGGAAGGCCAGATGTATGTGTAAGAACCAGGGGTCAGCTGAGGACATGCACTTTTTTCCAGGCTCTGAGAATCAGAATAGTGCGGGCTAAGCATTGATGCTTTTAAAACAGGGTTTATGGGCAGGCTTATGCTGTGCTGAAGCATGTGCCACATGGCATTCTCTTGGAAACTCTTTTCTGTCTCAGCAATAGGAAGCCTGACTTGCTGGTCTATAGACTTTGCCTTATTTTGTTTGTCATTTAAGGAAAAAATGGCTTGGATCACCCAGAGTGAACAATATTTGGGATGTTTTTTTTGGTCTTCCCTTGAAAGCATTGCACACACGTGATGCATTACCAGTTGCCAATCCAAGATACTTTGAGATAAGAGAACTAGACAACCTGTGCATTGCTTGCAACTTTCCTAATAATTTATTTATGTGGAAAATGACCACAGAATGGTTCGTTCAGAAAGTTAACATTTTGCAGCTGTTTTAGGGTCCATATGCAAAATGATCTATTTTTTCCTTTGCAGTTCATTGATTTTCTGAATCCCAAGTTCAGAAAGACTGAGCTTGATTTCAAACATTTGCTGCTCCCATTTATAGTGTCTTTACATGGTGATTTGAGTTAGGAGTGCAAAACATAGATAAATCTTTAATAAGCTATGAACGTCAGAGGAAATAATTTGTGCTATGCCTTTCTCGGGCAGGCAATCAGCATAACCAGCAAAACTAACTTGTCCTTTGCTGTGATTGGAGATACTACTTTTTATTCCAACTTTTTCACGTTTAAAATCAGCTGGAGTTCTAGATGCTCGGCATTTTTGAAAAACAATTTTTAACTCTAATCGAGCATGGAAAAATTAGCATTTACTCCATACCACACTCACACCCTCTGTTCTGCTACGACAGAGCAGTAGGAAATAAGAGTTTTGCTAATTCATGGCATTCTTTATTAATACGTAAATCAGAGGAACTCATCACAGTCATGAGTGGAAAGATTTTTCATAGTCCTCCTTTTAGTCTTAGTTCTCTAATAAAAGAATGAAGCTCCAAGCTAAATTTCACTTAGTTTCACATCTGAAGAGTTAGAATTCTGGGAGAACAGTGACAGCCAATATTCAGCATTTTTAAACAGTAAAACTGCTGCAATCTGGTTTAGACCTGCTCCTGTACATCGCAGCTGTATGATTTGTGCTGCACACAGCCTCACAGAACTGCCTGGAATGCAGGAATGTGATTGGACCATGCATCTCTAGTATTACTCGATTCACTGGAACTTCTGAAAACCTTCTCTATCATAACATTTAAACCCCACTTGGCACCTCAGTCTTGGTTTCCTTTCTGGCAAATTTGCATACAGTGAAAGTAAGACAGGAATCTTGCAAAAAGGGAAGGATTCCAATGTTCAGTGGCGTTCAATAGCGTTCAATGGCATTCAATGACAGTATGATTTCCTTCATCTCATAATCTGAAGCAACTGAAATTCTCTCCAAAAGCACTGCAGAGGCCTCTGTCTACATGCAACCCAACCAAACGAACAAACCCCCAAACCTGTATTGACCAGTTTCCTCCTCTGGCTCACAACATCCTCTGGATATTTTCATACCTCTAGCCTCAGCACAGATTTTTTTTCTTTTCTACTACTTTCTACTACTAGCATGGTTGTAACACTCATGCCATTTCATCCTTGCTGACATGCTGTCCTCTTTTTCCCATTTTACTATCCACATTCTACTTGTTTATCCCTTCCTTTAGTGTTGTGGCAATTCTGACTCTCCCTGGGACTCCACACTGGGCTGGGAGCCAACATAGGCCAGATCCATTCAAGAGGCTGTTTCCTCAGGAGCTGTCAGTTTCCCAGTACCTCAGAACAGCCAAAGGATAAAGTGTTAAGAAGACTGTGATGCATGGCAGAAAAGTGAGAAGAATATGAAAGACTGACTTTTGTGCCTAACGTTCATCCTGGCTAATATCAAACATTCTCAAGCACAGACATTTACATATGAGCTAGTCACCCTAGAGTCTGTATAGTCAAGTACATTCAAGGCTAGCTCAGCAGTGAGTATCTAAATTGGGAGAAATTAATTCAATCCTTCACTTTCTGGTTCAAATCGTATCTTCCGTATCAGCATTGACTAAATCCACTACATCCACTTCACTGATGCCAAGAGCATTTTTCAGTACTTACATTCTTAGAGATATCACAAGACATAACATGAAAAACTATGCCAGAGTACAGTTCTGTCTTCCAGAGTACCTCAGGATCCTTCCTGCCTGTTAACTGCAAGTTGCAATAGAATCTGTAATTTGTTTGGTATCACTGTTTTCAGGAACCCTGAGAGACAGACCAAATACACTGACTAATTTCCACCATGGAGAAGCTGAGCTCTTCTATGGCTTTACAGAGAAAGAACCCCAGCAATAATGCCTTGCCCTCTGTGCAGAGAGAAGAGAATATGTAAGCCAATGGTATCCTTTAAACCTCTGACTACAATATCAACAAAAAAAAAATCTTGGCAGGAAGTAAAATATATGGACTTCCATATAACTGAGATCTCAAATGATTCTGAGGAGAAGGAAAACACTGGCTCCAAGCAGAAAAAGGGAAAAGAACTGGAGGTAACTGGCCTCATAAGAGAAAAATCCTTCCCCTTCCTTAGTGCAGACTACCTGGAGTTTACAGCAGAAAACTAACATTTCAGAGAGTAAGAACTCTCCTCCTATGCAACTTTTGAAAAGGTTGACAGGGGACCTGCAAAGTCCTGCAGTCAGCAAGGAGTCCATCTGCTGGGGCACTGTCAAGAGAGATCCATGTCTCTGAATGTGGAGAAACAGGGCAGTTAGATGAGAGACACAGCTTTAGGATTCTTTATATTATTGTGATCCAGTATGCCTACCCGGGGGCTTGTTGTTGGTTTGAGGTTTCTTCCTAACAGTGACTTTGTTGTTTTGAATAGACTGTCCTGTGTTGTAGCAAGCAACCTCTTTAGGCAGAACCCTGTACAAACGTCTGTGTCCAACAATGCTCCAAGCTCAGCTGGGAACAACCGAGAAACTATAAGAACCACAGCAAACAAGATCAAGGACTCCATTTCGACTTCTCTTTGAAACAGAGAGGCACAACTTGTAATCAGAGAGTATTAGCCTAGCAAGACTACGAAAATAATAGGTCAGTGGAATAAAGGCACACATTATACCTATATATAGACAGTATACTCTCACTTAATGTCCTTGAGTACTGAGCACCAGTTTCAGATTCATTAAAAATGGGGCTGCAGGTATCAATCCACTTATGTATATTTGCTCTTCACACAAGCAATTTTGCATGGAGGGAACTGCTGAAATGGAGATACCAGAGCACTATCGGGATGATGTAGAAATCTTTGCAGATGTGCAATTTTCATCTAAAATAAATTCCACTGCAGTGTCCTAAACTGCTTCAGCACAAAATTAGCCAAAATAAAACTTATTTTTATGTATTCTTGCCATCCCAGTTGCAAGGGCAGATGCAGCCCTGACATATGACATGGGGAGGATTCTTCACCATTCAGCTGTGCCCACAGGATCTGCACCAGCAAAGAGTGTTGCACCCACCAATTGAAAGGAGCAAGAGGAAGAGAGAACCGAGAGATTCTTTAGTAAATCCACACTTTGTGTAAAATAGGCCTGATGCATTGCTCCATTCTGGACACTAGTGTACATCTCCAAAATGATTACTGGGAGGTGAAGTAGGTTCATAAAATAAAGCCATGAGAACAGGCCCATGTGCCAGCATTTTTTACCAGCATTTATTAGTTGGGCAGTTTGAAGATACAGGACAAATCTCTGTTGGTGACACCTTTCCCTTCACTGGTCCCGTGACCTGCAGCGGTAACACAACCACCATATTGCTCCATCATTACCAAAATGCCTGAAGCTAACTGTTGGCTCTGATTCTTTCCAACAGCCTTCCCATGTTTGTCTGTTTTTCATAACTGCTTTGCTTCCCACCATTTTAACCTAGGTCTTTATTCTTGCCTTGAGAAGGCCTTCTGTGCAAAGAGCCTCACAGCCACTTCCCCTAATGCCAGGCCCAAATGTAAACTGCTGCTCTCTGCAAGTTTTGATTTTATGTTATTTTATCCTTTCAGAACTGTTCTTAGTAACACGCTGAGAAAAAAAAATTTTTTAAAGGCAGTGGGTGGGAAGAGCTTGTTTGCAAGTGTAGATTATCCTGCAGAGGTTTGGCAGTTTTTTGTTGTTTGTTTGGTGGTTTTTTCCTGTGATGTTTAAAAATCATGCCAGAGAAACACAAATTTCTACCCCTGGCTAGAAACCTTCCAAAGGTTCTTTCACTCTTGAAAGAGCAAGAGCAACTCTGCTCAGTAGAACTAATTGATCACAATTGTAATAAAACATATATTCCACTTCAAAATATCTGACTGTATTGTGGTTTAGGAGCTAACAAAAATAGGCATCATGATTTAAAAATAGGTGTAGGCAGTGATATGTAATATATTAATGCTATAACAAAACGCTACAGATGAGATTTTACAACAGCAGTTTTACTGGTTACCATGAAACAATAGTGCTTGGTCAGGAAACTACTGCAATAATCCTGCAGCTTTTACGTGTCAATATTTAGGGCATTACTACAGCAGGCTGTGTTACTACAGCATTGCAGGAGTTGTGAAATGTGACTCTGTCGTTCATAATTACCTCGGCGCTCAGAGAGATGTGCGAAATTACAGACGTGCCCATTTGCTCCCCCTCCGGCTCTGCGACAGGCTCCTGAGGGGCGGGAGGACGGCGGGGGTGTCACCGGGGCTCTCCGAAAGGCGGCCCGGCGGGCAGAGGGGCGCGGGCGGGGCGGGCTGTGCCCGCAATGCAGCACCGCCTCGCCGGCAGCCGCCAGCGGAGCCGCCGCCTCCCCGGGCGGCACGGGCAGCCACGCGTCCCTCCCGCCGCGCGCTGCCACCCGGGACACGCCTGCCCTGTGCCATCCCCACCCCGGGGCTGGGCTGGCCGTGCCGATCCCCGGTGTGCGGCTGGCTGCTGCAGGGGGTGCGTGTGTGACACGTGTTTGCGCGGAGAACTGACGGCCACAGCCTGAGCCACTCGCGGGCAGCCGTGTTGGGCGTGCTGGGGATAAGGTACGTCTGTACTGAGGCAGCCTTCTGTGGCTCGGGCGGAGACAAACACTTGAATGAATTACAGAGCTGAACCTGTTGGTATGAAAGGGTCCAGAGAACCCGGCCAACATTTGGAGATGGATTCAGTGTCCCCTGTTCTCACCCCTGTGCTGCCCGAATAAAAATCACCTCTGCATTTACTGCTGAGAACTGAACCTGAGTTGAACCCACACAGCGTGAATTTGACACAGGTGATTTTTCCAAGAGCTCCTGAACCAGGAGAACTATAGAGTGAGGAGTAAGGACCTTCCTACCACATGACAAGGAAAAAGTCCGCTGCAGCTATTCTCAGTTGGCTCTTTGTCTGTCATGACTGCTGCTTACAGAAGTTGCAGGCTGGTGACTGCCATGGTAAAGTGGTGAGCAGCAATTGGTTGTCAGTTTCACCGTATGGATTCTCTCTGGAAATGGGATAAAGGTGGCAAAGACACCTTCTACTCTGGTAGACCAAGCAACTGGAAGGGCTCTGCCCTTTAAACATAACTACCTGCAGACCAGCAAAACAGCAAGCAATGGCATAGCCCAAGCTAAGTTTTCTTCTTCCTCTGTGGAATACCAGAAGATTGGTGCTCCATTGTCGCTTGCGTTGGTGTGTATTTGACAGCCCAACATCGCCCTGGGAAACATGTGAGACTAGAAAGAATACACAGAAATATCAGCATGGGGAGAGATCTTCCATCCGTGGCTTTATATGCCCTTTCTGACAATATGAGACCCACAGATGTCACGACAGAAGCCTTCGAAAGTCATAGCCCCCACAGTCACTGCTTGCTTATGCCTCCTATATTAGGCTGCAAGTAGCATGACCCTGAGCCTCTCAAGTTTCACCTGGAAATGCCTTTGTGCTAAAGTTACTGAAATTACGTCAGACATACTTTTTGTGAGCTGGAGCGGATTTTGACTCAGAAAGTGAGATTTATACGTAAAGGCTGGTCAACAATAACACCTCATTGAGATGCCCCAGGTAAAACCTCAGTCCCACTGAACACCTAGTGCCTCTCTCCCCATCCTCAGATTTGATTCCAAACTCAGTGAAGACAGCAAGAATGTTTTTACTGAAGTCAGCAGGCTTGAACCAGGCTTCACCCTGTAAATGTTTACCAATGACTAAGCAATAAACCCAGTTCCCAATCTGGCTACTATAACCTAAGATGTTTCTCTGTCAGTTTGGGAGCTCACTAGTAAAGATGAGTTATATGATGAGGGCATTAAAAGATGTAAGATAACGTACTGCTGGGGATTTTTGGCCCTTTTCCTAGACTTCCCTATTTTTATCCTCTTTTTAACATTAACTCCTTTTTCTGTTTCTTCCTAAACTAATACTGGCCTTTTTTAACTGAGTGTATGTATTCTTTGCTGAAAGTATAGTATGGCTATTTTAGGTTTTTCCACTAGTAATTCTTACCCCAGCTATATTTCACAAAACAAAATAGCTGTCCCCACAAGCCTCTCTAAATAATTGTTGGTTCCTCTTATAATTTGCTTATATGTCAGTTTCTATTTAAAAATAAAATACAATCATTGACTAACCATTTTAAATCTGTTCTTGCTAACCTAAATTAATCCCTATTCCACTTGTCTTTCTGCCTTTCTGCTCCGCAACTGCCCCCTAGAGAAATAGCTCTGTAAGAAAAAAATAAGGCACATACCCAGTCATGCAGTACTTTTAACAGTTAGTTTACTCCAGACTGGCAAGGACTGGGATTGGTAGAGTAATTTCCTGGCAAAACTGGAAAATGCTGGCCCAGTGAAATGGATATATTCTAGATAACATAAATTTTCTAAACAGTATTTTTCAGATTTTTTTTGGCAGGTAATATAATTGCTGATAAAAATTAGACTGAAAGCAGCCAGCCACAATGTCTCCAAAATTTGACTTAAAGATGGTTAAAACTCTAGTTAGTGCTTCCCTCTGGCAGGAACACCCACATGTAAAGAGGACTTCCATTAAAATATTTGGGTGTTTCTCATGAAGGTGCTAAGAGTTTTCCTATAAATATTTCTCAAAGTGAAATAAAGAAACCACACTCTGGCTAAAAGAGCTGGTGCTCAGCCGAGAGACACAGACCTGAACTTGAGTTTTCCTTATCCTACATGGATATCTTGAGTAGTATGTAACTAGATATGGGTGAAAGGCTGGACATTCATTAAGTTTTTGATTTTATCATGCGAAGTAGAGCAAAAAATATTTGAAATTATAACATTTTTCACAGAACAGGACAACTCTGGCAATGCAGATGCAGAAAAGAAGGTTCTAGATAAGCCTTTGTCATACAGTGACAGACAGCTTCATCCCTGGAACTGAATCCATGCGGGTCTGAGTCCATCTGACTGATGTGGTTATAACCAAACTGGAGTTTTGCCTGGTATCAGTGAGGACTCCTAGCAGACCTGTTTATGTGGACACAGTTTTAGGACTGGGGCTATCTGCTATTTATATAACAAACTGCATATAACAGAATTAGAGTAAGTCAGTAACTTTTTTCATGTAAGTAGCAGAATTAGTAAGAGTGGTGTTTCTAAGTATTTCTATCCTATTTCCCCTACATTGCCATACCACTATAACACCTACTTTCCTATACAAGGATCTCCACATACCCTATGTCTTCCCCCACAACTGGCCTTCCATTCTTTCCAGCCTCCCCGGGGATACACTTCAGAGTATCCCCAGTGTACTGAAAGGGGGTTGTAGCCAGGTGGGGGTTCACTCTCTTCTCCCAGGCAACTACCGACAAGACAAGCTGTGCCAGGGTAGGTCCAGGTTGGACATCAGGGGGAATTTCTTCCTGGAAGGAGTTGTTAAACCCTGGAATGGGCTGCCCTGGGAGGTGGTGGAGTCAGCATCCCTGGAGGTGTTCAAGAAATAACTGGATGTGGCACATAGTCCTGTGGTTTAGTTGACAAGGTGGTGACCAGCTAAAGGTTGGACTTGGCAATCTGGAGATCTTGGCCAACCAAAAGGGTCTGTGATTCTGCAATTAAAAATGCAGAATCACATGGGAGGAGCCAGTGGGTGTTATTCCTGTATGCAGCACACATGGGGAACAAGCAGGCCTCCTTTTGTGGAAGAAATCCCTTCTAGAGTGAGGGTGGCGAGGCCTGAACTTGGCTCAGCTCCAATTCATCCACAAGGACCCAGCCTGGCCAAGGACAGGGCTGGGCCGTGACCTCTCTCCCGGGTCCCCGGCCGGAAGGTGGACGCAGCGGGGGCCAGCACCACCACAACCCCACTCGGGCCTTCCCCCCGCGCTTCTTCGCTGAAGGGCGGTTCCCGGGCGCGGGAGCTGCGNCCGTCCGTCTGTGCCGGAGGGGGAGCCGCGATGTGAAGCCACACACACACACACAACACTCACAACACTCACACACACAGGCACGGCCCGGCAGGGCAGGAGGCAGCGGCGGCGCCCCCGGGAATGTGTGTCTGGGACGCGGCGGAAGGTGAGCGGCGGCGGGGCTGGCGGAGTGGGCGCCTTCCCCCCTCACGGCGCGGCGGCCCCCATGGCGGGGGGAACGTGCGGGGGTGGCTCGGGGACGGGGAGAAGGAAGGGCGGGAGGAAGGGAGGGGGAGCCGGAGGCAGACGCAGGGCCCGCAGACGCTGCCCTGCCTCACAGCCCCTCCCTGGGCCCGCGGCCTGGGCCTTTCCCGTTCTCTTCCCGGCGCGGGAACGGGGGGAAGGGAAGGGAAAGGGGAACGGCGCGCGGCGTTATGTAACCGGCGCGTGGGGCCTCGGCTGCCCGCGCGCGGGAGGGCGGAGGGGGGACACGGGGACAGACCCCCTGTGCGCGCGCCTGTGCGCGCCCCCGCCCGCCCCGCGAGGCGCCGCGGGTGCGCGCCAGGTGTGCGCGTGTCCGGGTCACTCGCCCCTCCCCGCACCTGTGCATGTGTCTGTCTGTCTTGTCTGTGTGTCTGTATCTGTGTCTGTCACATGGGGCCTGCGCTGTAGACACAACACGGGTCCCCCGGGCAGAGCCGGGGCGAGCGAGGCTGTGCCACAGCTTTCTGCCAGCGCCGAGGGGTCACTGCAGGGAAATAGGTTGGAGGGGGAGGAGAGGGAAAGCCCGAGCCCTGGCGCGGCCGTGCCCTCTGGAATGCAGCCCGCGCTGTAGGTGCGTGTATCTTGTCTGCGGTTTCCCGTAGTGTTTGTCACAAGTTGTATTTGCTGAGCAGTAGTGCTGGGTATAGCCCGTGTGCTGAAGGGAAGAGAGAGGACCTGTGCTTGATGGGTAAGCCCGTGCTTACCAACACTGAGGGACAGATGTGTTCACATCTTGACTCCTTCCGCGTCTGATTTTGATGCTTTTTGCTATACAGTTACCATTGACTTGACCTGCGATACTGAGCTAAAAGCCCCTGACAGAAAATGTGCCATAATGACATGTTAACATTAAGAAGGAGGAGGAACACAGTATCATCAGCACGTTTGGATTTTTTGGTAGAAAGTCTGTGTATTGTGTGCTGCAATATTCCATTATTTCTGATGCTTTAAAATTAGCATCACAGTCTTCAGAATGACAGAGCTGTGAATACTCTGCTTGTGTTAATAACTGTCTTATGAAAAGATGAGTTGATGTTTGTTTTGCATCTTGATCTGAGATCCAGGTCCTACCTCAAATTTGACACCATAGTCCAAAGCAAAATCAGGGGATTGTAATTTTATGATCTGAATTTTTTATTCATGTGGATGAAATTGTTGCTCAAATAGAACTGGTTTGAACAGTTACCTAATAACCATTAGTTGCAAGAGGTTACACCTAAAATTTATTTCTGGGATAGTCCTGTCTTGCTATGGTTTATGACATTTAACACAAATGAAATCCAAGATCAGACAGAAATCCAAATCTCTGACAAATTCCTTGCCATCTTGCCTCAAGCATGTAGTTATTACCCATTCCCACCATATTGGTCTTTCATTCAGTCCATTTCTTCTGCTGGATAATGTACCAAATCCCTGTTAGTAAATAATCCCAAGCTGTCACACTGGAGGTCACTGGTAGGACAGTGTTAGTAGAGGCACAGTACAGACACCTACCTTGTGACTCGCTGATGTTTAACTACTTGAAGAAAGATTGTTTTAAAAACAAAGTGCTAATAGGAAAAACACATTAATGTATTTCAAGCCTCAATTGTGAAGTGATTGTACATTCTCTATGTGTGTTTTCAGTACGTTATTTAGTAATAGGCCCTTCAAACCTAGCACCAGTCCATCTTTCTGAATAGTACATACATTCTGCTACAGCCTGTTCTGGTACAGTGACAGTGTGTTGTAACAGAGTGCCAATTTTCATTAGTCGTTTCTGATCCCTTGACCCACATGACTTCTTGAAAGAATTTTCATGGCAAATTTTAAATCTTTCTACCATCCCTTTCATTTACTAGAGAGATTAAAAGAAAAAAGTAAGAATGAAATCTGGTTTTGAGTAGGTAGAAAAAAATTAATATGATTACACAGACCTTTTTTTTTAATAACCCGGACAAGCAGGAAAAAAATAACTTGCCTGACCCTGCCGTGTGCTTTCCCCATTTAATTTGCTAGCTGTTGTTTATTTCATAGAGAGTGGGGTTTTTTTAATTCAACATCTTTCTCTTTTAATTAAAGGGGTATATTATCATACCTGAGATCTCTGTCAGCTCTTAGGCTTGCCTGGTGTATATATATAACAAGCTAAATATCCAAATGTTGAAACCCTTCTTCAAGAATACAGCATAGATTAATTTGGTATAGTGCCATGTGTTTACCTAAGCATAGCAAAATGAGGAGAAAATTTGAAACAAATAGAGTGCCCATGGAGTTACAAAAAAAGTTGGAAGTAAGAGAGCAAATCTTAAGTGGATGCAAAAAATCATGAGGAATTCTTAGATGTGTCATACAGTATACTTGTGGAAGTATCTTTGTCTAACAGATAGGTATTCGTAGTGCTCTACCCTGAAAGCAGCTTTTTGCTCTGTTGTGGAAACCAGACAGCATTTTAATTGGACACACAAATGTTTTTAGGGAAGAGGACCTGCTGTATCTGTGATCCCCTCACTCTCTAGTTCACGTGGAATATTTGGTCCTTGTAAAATAGAAGTCAGAATTAGGAAATGCTTCTTTGTCAGTCTTCAGCAGAAGAGAGGTGAGTGTGCAGAACAGCCTTAAATTCTGGGCTGTAATGATAACTTCCATTCCTGTGGCTTTTATTTCAAAATCAGCTTAAGGACTGCTGCTATTGCAGCTAAGGAATCCATGAACAAGAAATTCCCCTCGGAGATACTTTTAGTTTGGTATATCCATAGCAAGGATTGTATATTCCATATTCCTTGCTTTAAATGCCTAGGCAGACTGTGGTCCCTGAATTTCAGTGTTAGCTTTTGGGGAAAGCAACTCCTTTCCTATCTCAAAGTTTCAGGTTTCCCAGTTGGTATTCTACTTATTTAGTAGTGCTGAAACTGGTGACTTGAAATTCAGTTACTTGCAGAAGTAAAGCTTAGCCGTGCTGTGGTTAACTCTTCTGTTGGTTTTGCTTTCTGTTCCCGGCTATCTGTAAATACTTTACCCAAGTCCCAGTGTAATGGTTCTTACCCTTCTCTGGGTTACAACCCAGAGTTCTGGGTTGTAACCTGCTTGTTTGGTTTGCCTCAGTTAATGCACAGCTCTTCAGCTGCTTGATTTATGAAAGTAAATAATCCTGGAAAAGAGAAAGGTGGTTTCTCTTAGGAGAAGACACTGCTCAGGTACCTTGCAGAGTCATTCTTGCAAATGTGGGTGGATTGGTTTGAATGCCAGAGCAAGAAAGTGGTGCCGAAGCTGCGCAGAGTAGGGTCTAGAACTGCTCTAAGGTTTTTCCATATTAACGTAGAGATTGGCAGTCTTCTGGCAGGGTGAGGTATGTGGTGTATTTTGGCAGGATCCTGGGGGCTGTTGATAGTATGTTTTGTCAGGGTCTGGTTGTCAGTGAATATCCAAAGTAAAACAAAGTTCAGTCCACCATGTTCATGACTTCACCTCTTTGAGCTGTCTCAGGTCAGGTGTTCATTCAGGGCATGCTGAGTCAGCATCTCGGCCCAATGGTTGTACTTCACTTCTGTCATTTTGGAAACCTAGAAGCTGTTGCTTTTGAAAGGAGGTAATGGCATTGCTGGTAATTTTTACAAACAGGAAAGCCCCTGACCCCATGGCATGTAAGGTAATTGATTAGTGCAGTTTCCAAGTAGTGTGAGTGTATTTTACCATTCTGTGCTATTGAATGCAACTCCCAGCTGAAGTAAAGAACTAAAATAATGATCTATATTGAAAGGATACTGTTCCTGATTTCTGAATCTGCCTGTTGTTTTCAGGAAACATTAGAGCATAGGCCTCTAATAGTGCCTTTTCAGTCACAATTCCTTGATTTTCATGCTGTAATTGTATTATTTGGTAAGCAGTTCCAAGAATCCTCTTAATAAACCAATAGTAGGGGAGACGTAAGGCTGTAATGATTTTTTACTGTAATTTCTGGCTGATTTAAAGTATTGTCCTTTCATAATGATTCCTGTAACTTCTATAGTTGATTTTGAACCCAAGTTGTACAAGTGTTGTATTTGTTTGGGATAGGCCATTTTTGCTCTGTAGCCATTTTGTATTGATCTGTCTCCACTAAGCAGCAGTGTAACATTGTTGGTTTTATATCAGAGGTGCTTAAAATACCAACTTAGAACCACTTCAGGCTAAGAATACAGATTTGAGTTTAAAGTAAAGGATCTTGAAGAATTAGAGCATTTTTGTTTTGTCCCAAGATCTTAGAGCTGTATTTTTCATGGAAAACACAGAAACACTGTGCTCTTTTTATTTTTTCTCTGAATCTAGGAGGAAACTTGATAATATGTTATTATTAGGTCAGATCAGAAGTTTGTTTTGTTAATAACAAACAAACATACCGAGATACTTTCCCTTTATGTTCTGAGCTTCTGTAGTTTGTTACCTTAAAAAAATAGAATGTCTTTTTATTCCATTTATCTATTCAACAGATATGGACTTCTAGCATCCTTGGTATCCAATGTCAGATAATCTTCAAATAAACTCAGCAATAGATGAAAAAATATTTTCATTTCTTTTGATCTCTCCGCTTGCTAGTTTCATCTGATTCTTCCTAGTCTTGTTGGTCTGAGTTGATGAAAAAAAGTAATATCCGTGGACTAACGAAAGATGTAGAAAACTTGAGTAGAAACTTGAAACTTCAAGGTTAAGCACAGAAGCCCTATGTTGTGAAGATTTTACTTCAAAAAAGATGTTGCAGCTTTGAGACTTTCAAAGGCAATGTCAGAAAAGCATTTGGGAACTTGTCTATGCAATGTCAGTTAAAACTAAGTAATGTCATTCAAAAGCTGCTATGAACAGAAAATCTACCTATTTCAATACTGAATCTGTAGTTATCAGTGCTTTTGCTGGTAAAGTTGTTGAGTTCTTAGAGTTTTGCTGCCCATATGTAAGTAAAGAGTCCTCCTTGGTATCTAATATCATCTACCATTTGCAAGGTGGATACCTTCTCTCTAGTTTTCCCTGAAAAGCCTGGCAGGATCAACACTTGCTCAGTGATAACATTGGGTTGACCATAAAGCACAACTGCCTTAGGGTGTCTTCTGAAAAAACCCAACTTTATCAGAGAATCATCACGGAATGGTCAGGGTTGCAAGAAACTTCAAAGGTCATCTAGTTCCAGGTCCTCTGTCATGGACAGGGGCACATTCTACTAGGCCAGGTTGCTTAGAGCTCCATCCAGTCTGGTCTTGAAGGCTTAACAGGGATGGGGCATCTGCAGCTTCTCTGGGGAACTTGTACCAGTGTCTGATCACTCTCACAGAGTTTCTTCTTAATACCTGATCTAAACCTGTTCTCAGTTTGAAGCCATTGTTCTGTCCCTACGTGCTCTTGTAAATAGTCTCTCTCCCTTTTTCTTGTATTCTCCCTTCACATACTGGAAGGGACTGGAAGCCACAACTGTTCTCTACTCCAGGCTGAATAATCCCAATGCTCTCAGTCTTTCCTCAGAGGAGGAGTGCTCCATCCCTCTAATCACCTTGGTGCCTCTCGTCTGGGCTTGCTCCAGCAGCCCAGTGTCCTTCCTGTGCTGAGGACCCCAGAGCTGGATGCAGCACTCCTGGTGGGGTCTCACCAGAGCAGAGGGCCAGAATCCCCTCCCTCCCCCTGCTGGCCACGCTGGTTTTGACAGAGCCCAGGGCGTGATTGGCTTTCTGGGTTGTGAGTGCACAGTGCTGGCTCATGTCCAGCCTCTCATCCACCAGCACCCCCAAGTCCTTCAGCGCTGGTCGCAATCTGCTCATCCCACAGCCTGTATTGATTCTGTGGGTTGCCCCCACCCAAGTGCAGCACCTTGTGCTTGGCCATGTTAAACTGCACGTACCCCCTCATTACATTGCTTACAGCACTGGCCCAGAGCGAGGATTTGTTTCTATGCATTCACTACTGCCAAAGTGATCGGTCCGGGTAGCAAGCAGTCACGCTGGTCAGCAACAAAGATCAATTTGTTGTGTGTGCACGTACATACAGATATCCATACATACGTATATAGTCAAATCCCTAAATTCAATCAAAAATATGTAGTCTCTTCTGAAGGATTTCACCTGTCTCCTGGGCTGAACTCTGGGGAAGCTGAAGGTAGTATATGTCAGAGGCTGTCACGACCACAGTTCCTCTGAATTTGATATTAATAAATTCAGAGCATCCACAGATTCCTTGCTTTGATCACCTCATGAAAATTTTACAGTTGTTTATTTTTGAATAATTATACCTCCACTTACCCACTTTTTCTGCCTTTTAAAGTTTTTCTTTAGCTTTACAAGGGTGTTTCAGTTGTGCCTGGAAAGTCTTAGAAAGTCCTAAATAATTCATCAGCAATAACTCTTACCGTTATTTGGGAGTGGGGATCATGGTTTACTTACGCTACCTACTGACTTCTTGGCCTGTACCTTAGCATAGGCTGCTTGGGAGTTGTGGGATTGGATTGTCATACTGAGTGCACAAACCAAAAACCTTCTAAACTAGTTCTGTTGATTTATTAGGTAGAAAATTAACGTCCCAGTCTTCATTTTCAAAGAAAAAAAAGACATAGTTCTCTCTTCTCAAATACCATAGATAGCTAAACAGAGGGGATTGAAGGAAGACTACCCAGCTTATAAACTCATGTCATTTATTGTTTCAGATACTCAAGTCCAGGAGAGCATTTCCTTCTGGTGATTTACAGTCCATTTCACTATGTTGCTATTTAGAGTCCTGCTTCCACAAACTAAACTTCTTATTCTGATTTTACTTAATGGTTTTTATTCTGGATTCTAGGCATTTAGAAGCTGGCATAAAGAATGTGCCATGTCCTCTTGGGGTTGAAGCCCCAGAAAAATTTAAGCACAGAAAAGAATTGATGAAGCCAGTTGATGAAGTTCGCTGAAACTTACGAGTGTATTGTGGCACTAAGAGCCCTTGTGTCAAAGAAGTGATATTTGAACTAAAAAGTGGATTTAGGTACATGGTTACATATTGCAATGAACATTTGTGAAGGAAAGCTACTCATCACTGAAGAATTCTGAAGGGGCTGGGGAGGTCATGACTTTACCAAAAATGCGAAATGTTGAAACTGAAGGCCAGTCATCTGTAAGCAGAACTCAATGGAGTTAAACCACTACTTGTGACAAGCTCTAAATGGACTGTAGCTGCTACTGATTGTTATTCCTAGAGGGGAACTGACAGTTGGTCTCAAGTTAAATCTGTCTTGCTACTTTTCAAAGAATTAACCATCTCAAATGCCATGTATAAACGCAAAAAGGATATCCTGAAAGCGGATTGTTTAAAGCTAGTGTGGATTGTACAGTGATCCTGATTTTTGGACCTCATACTTATGCTTTCTCAAGTTGTGGCAATTAAAACAAATGTCTGTCCCAGACTCCCAAATTAGCTGTGAAAAGATATAAAGACTTTTGTCTTGTACAGCTCTCATATAAACAGTTATCTGCTGTGCAACTGCTTTTTGTGTTATTGTGACATTTAGCCAGGAAAAGAAATCTATAATTTCTTAGTTGTTACTTGTGTGTAAAGTATTTAGTCCATGATTGTAAACTAAACTGATTTGAAATAAGGACCATTTTGAGTTGCAAAAATAATCAGTTTATAAACTGGATTGGTTTAGCAAAGAGTTCCAGCATCTCTTTCTGGGGGACTGATTGAACTGAAGGTTCTCCGCGTATCGTTTCTTTTCTGTCAACCTCAGATGAAAGCATGCACAGAACATAGTTTTAGAATAGTAATCTGCACATAAGGAGTTGATTCTGAAGGACACAGGGGTTTTTCCATGTTTTATGTGAATTGTATAGTATTTCACCTTTCTAACAAATGCCACAGATGCTCATACTTTAAAAAAATGGTATTTCTAAATTTCTCATACTAACTGTTTTTTCTAATATTTAAATTGCCCAAGACTTTGAAGTTTGTTCTTTCCTAATTTACACTCTTAGCTTTACTCACAGGACATGGAGGTGGTGTTGGGTGATTTTGGGGACAGCTATTTCAAGTGTCCTTCAGCTAATTTCATTTCTCTTGATTTAAAATATCATCAAAGAATTAACTGAAAAACAGAACTTGCTGGTTGACCCTATAACATGGGGTGCTTGTAGTTAGGAGCGCTTATCCTGTGGAGACATGTGGCATAAGATGTGGAGCTGTTTGATTGTAACTTTTTTTTAAAGCCCTTACGCTGTGGAAAAGGTGAGGTAGCCTATCCCTCTGTTTTACCGGGGGGAAAAACATAAGCAGCACTACTTAGTGAAGAGTAGCCAGCTCATTGCAACTCTGTTTCTGCATTTACACTGCCCTTAGTTATAGCCATGACCCAAAAGTTGGTTTCTAGAAATTGCTAAGATAATTTTAAGATCCCATCCATTCCTCCTTTTTTGCCTGTCCGCCTTGGCTTTATCTGATGCTTTTGTAAGTCACTTCGTCTGGCTAAACTTGCAGGAAGCTAAACCATAAAATGATCTCAATTTTCTGTTGATTTAGTGAGCTGAATTGCACATAGCACCAGTGTGAACATAGGGGTCATGCTTGGAAGTAGTGTAGAGGTTGGGAAGAAGGGATAAAGCCTGTTAGGCCGGCAGAGGCTGAAGAGCAGAACCATCCCTTTTGGTAGCAGTCAGCTAACAAATTGACTCAAACATCTTATGAATCTTCATCCTGAGACTTCATTTCCCACCTAGAATAAAATTCAGTTGCTTTGCAACG
>VYZQ01048552.1:69769-83118 GCA_013400655.1 Mystacornis crossleyi | reverse complement strand
AAAAAAAAAATCTATAGGAAGTTGGGCTTTCTTGTTCTGCTTCTCATGAAACAGGATATGAGGCATATTTAGAACTGAACCAGCTCGAAGTACAGTGGCAAAAATGCAGACTTTCAGAGTACAGCCAAACTATAATTTCATTACTATCTTCATTCCAGATTAGGCCAAATTTGACAACAGATGTAGCTGCGCCTGTGGAGTAACCATACTCAAAGTGAAAGGAACACGCAGTTAAGCTTCCAATAAAGGCCCTTGCTGAGCGGCTCCACTGCTGAAAACTGAGTATCTGATCTTAAACTAAGGAAAAGTCAGCTGCATCAAGTACTGAATGTGGATTACTTTCAAGCATAAATTATATCCTTGCCATAGTTGAAACAGGCCCCTGTTTGTTGATGTCTCAAGAGTCACCTACTTCAGCTTCCTGTTTGCTGCCGGCATCTGATCCTCCCATCATTCATGCTGCCTGTATGCCCACTCCCTCCCAGGCTCCCTTCTGAAGCAAAATGACTTGTTCCTTGGAGAGGAAGTCTGGAGGCAGTTAACAGAATAGCTTGCTCCAGGGTCCACTCCAGACAGACAAAATGGACTTGGACTGCAGCAAGTTTAACTCCCTCAGTCCATGATAGTTGTCTGATCTTACTCCAATAGGCCTTGTGTCCTCAAATTCCCTACACACTCATGGGACAGCACAAGCAGTCAAACATGCTTTGAATTAGTAAATCACAACTGCTTAATAATTAGCTTGCAGAGTAATACGGGGCCAGTGGAGACCTGAGCCACATACTACCCCAAATCTGGCCAAGCTGACCTAAAGACAGTAGTTACTTCTGAGCAATGTGGACAGGAGCTGTCTTGCACCACCTGGTCTGGGTCAGAGATTAGCCTTGGGGCAGCTGCTCTGGTAGCACAGTCATGGCCCTTGAGAAGCCAGGGCAGAGGCCGGAGCTCTCAACAGAAGGACTTCGCTTCCAGGCTTACAGCTGGAATTTGAACTATTCACACTGATAGGTGCCACCCCTCACCATCAGCTCTCACCCGGGAGACTCGGGTGGCCTCGCCAGCCTTTCTCCTCAGAGGCCAGTTAAAATATTCTCTCAAAATAGATAATGAGGTAATAATTTTATTTTCCTAGTTGCTTAAGGAGAGTGTTAGAAGAGTTAATCCAGGGATCAAAGGTCTTTGTTAGCAGAGAATCTTTTGAATCCCATGCGTGCTGGTCACAGAAATAACAGTGAAAGTGTACAGACCTGAAAATGACAGCCAGGATGGAAACCAAATCTGCCACAACCGTCTAATGGCATTTTGTGTCTTTTAAATGTTTGCGTCAAGTTTGATTTTGCTGGTTTATGTAGTCTGTTGTGAGATTTAGCCAGCTGCTGAATCTTTTCATGCAAATAAAACTTTCCAAAAGGGCCTTAAACTCTAGTGACGGAATACAGTTATTTGTATGTCAACTGCAGCTTCTATTTATAGGATGACGAAAATATCCCCCAATCAGTAACTCTCTAAGAGATAGGCATTTCATAAAAATAGATTATAGAAAACAAACAAAGAAAGATGCAGGCGTGCTTTAGGTCAATCAAAACACTCATATTCCAAACTCTCCTCATAACCCATATATTTAAGACACTGGTAAATTCAGAGAGCAAACCCGTTCAGACACAAACATTCCAACTTCACATAGGATAAGGAATTTGGCTATCCAGGGAAAAGGAACATTAATATATTCTACAGTGAATTAACACAATAATAAGTGGAGGGTTTTAATGTCTCAAAATTAAATTAACTGCTTTCTGTGATACCCAGTAGAGCTTGCATGAAGGCACTTACCAGAGGTGAATGCGCTTTTAAAGAGTGTTGATTTAAGACCTGATTTGTTTGAAGATTGACTTGAAAGAATTTCAAAGGATGTAGCTTAATTAAAAATATTCCAAACTTTGCATTCCTGGCAAAACCTTTTGACCTCTCACGACATTTAATGCTCGAAGGTGAGGAGTTGACTGACTGCTTCTCACTTCACTAAAGACTCTCCGGATCCTTCCCCCCGTGCCACAACCGCCATTAATTGTTGATAGGTGCTCATTACACTGACCCAAAGCCAGCGCCCAGAGAAGCAGCAGATCAGGAGTGGCAGGCACCCAACTGCAGCACCAGCGGTACTTTTCCTGGCTGTGCCTCAAACCCGGCTCGTCCTTTCAAAAAGCCCCAAGAACTGAGTGTGCACATGAAGGTCTGCTCATTGCAGCCATCACACAATGCGGCATTCCCACCGGCAGAAGAATCAAGTGGAGCTCTCCAGAGCAGGCCGGCGCGGAAGCATTAGAGACCCCTCCGACCCCCGCTGCCCCCCGTGACGAATGGCCTGCTGTCACCCCTTCCGAGGGGGCCTCTCGCCGTGCGGGCTGTTTGCATTCAGTCAACACTTTGCTTTTATAGGCCTGCGGAGCCAAAGATTGCTAGACTTTTGAACCCCAGGCTAACTTCTGTCTGGCTACAGCCTCATTTTCTGGAGCCAAAATCTTTTTTAACAACTACACAATAACAAGTAATTAGGGTAAAGTCTGCTAATCTTCTCCTTTGGGCCTGGAGGTTGTGTATTCAGAACCCATTGAAGGTAGAATTACTGCCATCAAAGCCTGAGGTTACTTTGTGAAAGGGGTTGAACTCTAGGTCAAGGAAATGTTAACTGGACAAAGAGAGATCAGGGTAGATAGTGTTAAAATTAAAACTGTCCTACTGAGATAATGCAGAATTGACTGCTTTGCCCTGAAAACCAGCTGAATGAACAACATAAAGGGGAGGCTAGAGTGGTTCTTTCAAAAGGTGAAAACATAGCAAATAAAGGATTTATTGACTTTCTTTCATTTGGGAATTTATTTGTAGTCTCTTTAGTCAGTAAGACAAAGTAAAACATCTTAATTTTTTGTGTCACATTGCCATCCTGGGCCATCCTGTTTCCTAAAGCTGTTTGATTTACTAAATTGAATAAGTTAAGTTTTTTAAATATCTTCTCTCTCTCCTCTAAAAGCCCCCCATGCAAAAATTCCTTAGAAATTGAAAGGTTTCTGCCTTTGACTTAAGAGTCCTGGGGGCAAATGGAACTTGCTGGGTGATAGGAAGGATAAACAAGCACAGGCTCACACATATGTGGAGGAATCACTCTCCAGAAGAGAGTGGTGTCCATGAAGTGCACTGGATATGGCACAAGGGTGGGTTTTGTGCCTCTGGTACTTGCATATAGCATAGGTCAGGGGGAGATTCCAGTTTTTCGAGGAATTAGAGACCAACCACTTAAAATCTTTAAATGTTCAAAGCAAAATCACAGATTTTGCCTGGAAATTCATCACAGAGCAGGACAGCCCTCATTCCACCACATGGAGTCACTCCAAAATTAATTCCACTCACTGCTGTCAAGGATAACAAATACGCCGCTATCCCCTCACCAGTATCAAAGCTGACAGCTCCAACAGGATCAGCAGCACTTTGTTCTCCCCTGTTGCTGTGAGGAGGCTTTTGTCTGCTGTTGTCAGTGGATTTTAAGTCCATATCTGGGAGGGGAACAGCAGAAATATTGAAACCAGCTATTTCCCATGCCAGGTTCCACCGGACTCTGCCACAGCCCAGCAGCCACCTCCCTAACTTCTGGGAAATGATGGAAATACTTCAGCTGACATAGGCAAGGGGCATCTTTGGAAATGTGATGGCAATTACCACAGCAGTGGAATTACCTCACAGTTCAGTTCTCAGGGCAAGATGCATTTAATGGTGCTGCAGTTGCCAGCTGGATTAAGCCAAGCACAGTAAAGTGGATATGGCTTTCTGCTTCCAAGCTGAGCTATCAGAAGAATTCGCTTGTGGGATTTCTTCAAACCTCAAGGTTCCCAGCGTAGTTTGTACAGCTACCATCATGGGAAGAAAAAGTGTTTTGCAGAAGACCAGTGGTAGCAAAAACAATCCTCAGCTCTGAGGTGGAACACTTCAATGTGCAAGGAAAGACATCTCCAGCTCCACATTTTTCTCCCAAGGACGTAACATCCTAGACCTCTACCCTGAGCTGTGGGCAGAAGGAGAGTTTCCAGACTCTCCAGGAAAAAGGCAATAGCCGGTGTTGTTTAGTTCCCACTTTGTTGGCATTTCCCAGGGGTTTTAGAAACACCAGGTTGCCGTTACCTTCATGAAAATATAAACTTTCTCCATATATGAGCTATATGACACAGGCTCATCAATATTAACTTTCTTTCACAATGGATAGGTTTTGCACATATTTTCCCTTAATTATATCAGAACAAAATAAATTAGTGGTAATGACTAATCATGACACAAAACTTTTTTTTTTCTTTGAAGTATTCTTCTGACATGGAAACAGAAAATGACAAGTGCATTTCTAGGTTAATTACGGCCATGGGAATTAGACCAGATAGATGGTACAACATTGATGCTAAAATTCACCAAAGTGAAGCCTGACTTTTTCTTCTGAAACTTAGCACAGGAGCAATGTCCCTGGTACAAGAGTCATTGGGATATATTTCTTCAAGTTTCAGATTAGAAATAACTGTTCTCTGCTGCACTAGCAACTAATTTTGCCTGGTTTAAATGCTTCACAGATTAAACTAACCAGTGTAACTGTACCATGAAGCAATCCTGTATTTGTGCGAATATAACAAATTGATATTTAGTCAGATATTTCTCACTAAAATGCAAGCCTGAATCCTAATTCAAATACCTCCATCCACACTCTTTTCTGTTTCAACTCTGCAAAATAAAATTTTGTGGCCACTACTGCAAATTGCCCATCAAAATACCACAGAATAGCTCTTCAATTAGGACAGCTTTTGGTTTTAGAATAATATATATATGAACATTGTGGCAATTTCACATAATTCTGTTCAAAATGGGAAGAAAAAGTAGAGAGAAAATGATGCTGCAGAATAAAAACCTGGCCACTTTCTGTGAGGAATTTGAAGATATGACTTGGATGTTACCCTGCTGAACAGCTGGCAAGCTGGTTTGGGGATCTTGCAGGCTTGTTTCCTTTAGGAAAGAAATCAAGTGTGCAATTCAGGTGTGCACTCTGGTACCACTCCCTTTTAATTCTAAAAGATTTTTTCCATGAACCCAACAGAAGCAGACATCAGGAAGCACTTTCCTTGCCCAGACACCCCCCAGCCTGTCTTTCCAATTAATTCTAATGCTCAGACATTGGGGCCATAGTTGGATTTTGTAGCTAAGCCAATCACAGCTCAAGCTAATGTCAAAAGATTTGGTTCTGTCTGTCCTTCTATTGCCATTAATTGCATCCTCCTATTCCCAACACTGCACTCTGTCTGACGCTTTCCTGACCTCATGGTGTGCTACATCAGGGCTAGATCACTGGAAGAAATATTGATATGTTTCGTAAAGCTTCGCAGAAAAGCAAGTGCTCATGGCAAAGGAAGTGCTTATAGCAAAGGAAGAAACGAGCACATAAATGAAAACAAAGAAGAAGAGAGGGAATAGACTGTCTTTTCAGAGGCAGCTGGTCATCTGATTGCCTAGCATAGCATCAGGCTGTGCACTGCACCCTGACTGTCTGCTCCATCTCAGTGTAATGACCATGACTGTTACTCTTAAAGGCTGGTGAGTTTTTTCTTTTCTGTACAAACAACAGCTTACCCATCATATTCTTGTTTTTGCGTGCACAGACCAAGTATTCTAGTACTGCTCAAGCTTTGTCATGCACCCCTTGCCTTGGGCCATAACCCACATCTGCTTCTTACCACCGTTGTATGAAAGAGCATTTATTAAATTCTCTGGTACTGAGCCTGAAAGAAGCAGACCCACTGTCTTTATCCATGTCTGTGATTATCAACAGATTAAAGATTTGCCTGGCAAAAATCGAGACTTCTAGGCAGACACACAAGATACAAAACCAGCTAGAAGCTTCTTCAGAGTATGAATCAATCTTCAGTCTCACTTCAGGTAGAAGGCACCAGGAATAGAATCATCTGACATTCACTTTGGAATAATACATGTTCATTTCTATGTTTTTTGACTAACAGTAACTCACATTTACAGGAATACATTAGAAAGTCTACTTTTCTTTTTTTCCCTAAAGTAGTGGCACTCACATGCACAGCTCCTGGTCCTGATTCATCACCGCAGTACTTCAGCTTTATTTCAGGGAGTCCGTTTGTAGTGCAGCTACTACATGAACCATGAGTCCTGTCTGTGATGCTCTCAAAAGCAAAAGGATAGGATGGCCTTTTAAGTGGCTTGTGACGTAGGACTCAATCGCCCCAGTTCCGTGTTTGATTCTCCTCTATTGAACCAACTCACTAGGGTGTTGGTTTTAGGGAAGGCTCTGCACCTCCCTAAAAACCTGCTTCTTCTTCCCTTATACTGAGCAGCCAGAAAAAAAGAGCATTTAGCTCCTCGGTTAATTCAGAAATCTCTAGCAATATGAGAAATTGCCCTGCCCAAGAATCCCTAGCTTCTTCAATCATTAGTGGGTATTGTCAATCATTATGCACCCAGCAGTGTGCAGTGTGTTTTCACAGCCAAAAGAATGCCCCAGTATCTGATTTTGCCAATGGTTAAGCATTTGAATAACTTTATTGTCCAGGATTAGCTCACTAACCTTGCACTAAGACTCAGCAATTCAAGGATGTAGAATGGTAGTTATGGAATATAGCAACATGCACATCATTTAAGTCAAGTTACACACTGTACCTGGCTGTGCAGTACTCAGGGAAAAAGGAAATTTTCTTTTGACCTCATATAATTATTACGTTTATTATTAGCATCACAATAATATCCCATAGCTGTAACCAGCTCACATTAGCCAAGGTATTGCATAAAGATACCAAATGATTAAATCCCTGCCAAAGGAAGCCTACATACACTTCGAAACACAAACAGGAAAAAAGAAAAAAAAAAAGAGAAACCTGTTAATTTTATTTCACCATAATTGGCAGAGTCTTTTAAAACCTTAATACTGTAATAACAAATATTGCTTGAGTGTGATCTCTGCTACTCTTGTGTAAAGCCATCAGAATGTCATTCATTTAGACCTCAACAGAGAGCTTGAAATATTTTTGCTGGCATAAAGGAAAAACACTATTAGAAGAATATTATTGAGGTTGCAATGTCAAACACTTTGAATAAAGCTTATAATGAAAGTTACTCATAAAGATTCAGTTGCTTGGCATGTTCAAATCACCATCTCCCAACAGCTCAAATCTCAGGCAAGAGGAGCTATTCAGGGGAGCAGTACCAGGCACATTCTCGACACACCCTGTCAGATGTCAAGTTCCTACCTCCAGGCATAGAAAGCTGAGGATGTTCAAGGAAACAGTAATAGATTTTGTTACATAGACAAAAAACAAGGGACTTTCTTCAGAAAAAAAGGGCCAAGTCTTTTAGGATGACTTATTCAGCAGGATATTAATTTCTTTTCATCTTTTTAGACCAGCCTGAGGCATTTATATTCAAGCCCAAACAAAGTCTAGCAAAGCTGTAAACATCTGAAAAGTTTCTTTCAAGAAGAAATGGTCGACATTAGTAATAGGCATTGTCTACTCTCTGCTCTGACAGCAGTTTGCAAATATAAAAAATATTTTCTTCACATACAGTAGCCTGCAGAATTTCACTGAACCAAAAAATGTAAGTGAAGAATTGTAAAGGTGTGTGAAAGCCTAGTTTGTTGTTCCTGATTTGTATTCAAGAAATCAGACACACTTTGTCTTTATTTGTAACAAAAACATCCTGTACAGAATCCAAGTGTTACTCAATTCCTAATGTTTAAGTAGAATATCAGCTCAGTGCTGGGCTAAATTTCAGCCTAGATGAGAGATGATGTATTGTTTCCTCACAAAGAGCCAGGCTGGCCTAGAAACCTATCAAATTCATTTGGTAGAAATACTGACACAGAAAATGCAATTTAGACCACTGATAACACAGGAAATCCTAATCAGTCAAGCAATAGCTGAAGTCTCGGTGATCATTATTTATTTTTTTTTAATATTAATAGTTCCCCAGGACACTAAAATTCTCTTTTTTTATAAAAAAGGAAAAAAGTTCTCTCTCACCACACTGGGACATCTTGACTTTCTAGCTATATATCTAGAGTATTCAGAATACTATAACATTACTGTATGCAGGAAAAAAAGGAACTAAAAGCCCCACTTATGCCCTTAATGGTCTCCAAACAGAGGCAGATAATGTCTTCAAGGGGTTCAAGAGTGTCACAGCCACCTGTCTGTGGCAGAGCCTAACTGGTAGTCTCAACTGTTACACTGATTTATATCATTTGGTTGTCCAATATACCTACTGAACAACAAACATGTTTTCACAAATACAGTATACTAGTGCTTCCTGACTGGTTTTGGTAGGATGCCATTTCCCAGCAAAGGCAAAAATTGCCACCTTCAAACTATAAAGAACTTTAGCCTTGCTTAAACGGAGTGTCAGCCAGCAATGGTTTTCAGATGGTTTCATTTGCAGATGGAAATACATTTCCTATGGAGTTGAGGTCAGCAAGAAAAAAAATATGAAAAACAGACTTCCGTAATGCCCCAAAACATGGTTTTAACAGAAAAATGGAGAAGTTCATTAAAATAAAAGTCTGAAAGTTAAGCAAGGACATTGCCCATTTGGGAAGGTGGAAGATCTTGGTAGCAGGAGTTTGCAAAACACTTGTGTTGCTGGCAAAAGAGCAAAGTGCTTCACAACGGTCTCCACATAATAGTAAACAGACCTCTCATCTAGCATCATTTTGTGTGCTGCTATCGACAGTGCTGGAACAGCTTAGGGGTGAGAGAGCGCTAGCATTTTTGCGTGCTTCCTGCATCCTGGGGATAGCAGCTGTGAAGGAGAGCAGGGCACACTTTCTGTTGCATCTCTCAAATATAGTCCTGAATGCAACTTCTGTCATTAAGAAATATTTCCTAAGCAGACTCCATACCCGCCCCCCCCCGCCCCCTTCCATCTGATAATCATCTCCTTGTGTTTGTGGTAAGTCAACATCCTTCATCTTTGCCTTATGAGGAAAAGCTATGGCTGTGAGCACTTCAAAATTCCCTCAGTGCTTGCAGATCCCTACGATAACAAACAGCAGAAAGCATCTAACATGGTTTTTTCCTTTCCTTACAGAGACAAGCACTTCGCACAAAAGAGGGCAGCTCACATACCAGCCTTCTGTCCGTATTATCTACTAAGTTACAGCACATGCTTATTCCTCAAATTTGGCAGTGAAGAAAGGAGATGTATGATGCTGCACTCTCCCTTTCTGGCTGATGCAGAGGGAGGAAAGGGCAGAGTTTGTATAACCCAAAGTCATCACACACCATGAGAGAACACTAGTGGGTAGCCCTTACTTCCTTTTGGCTACGAGGTGTTTGACTACGAGCAAACTCAGAGACCTTTGCTGAATGCAGCATCTCCCTGAAGTCCCTGAGTCTCTCGTATGTGCTGCTGCACAGTGGAGGGGGCTGGCCCCATACTTGTGTTTGTGGGGTAACTGAGCAATGCTGAGCACGCACACCCAAGGTCTAGGGGGCCACCAAACTGAGCTTAGCAATTTGTTCCACCATCTTCACTCAGGCAAAGCTTTTGGTGATTTATAGCAGTGTGGAGAGAGGACTTAGGCTGTAGATTTGTTTAAACATTCACATACAATTATTTTTCCTGGAACTCTGAATAAAGTGTCACCATGCTTCTCACCAGGGAAAAATTTTTGGATAAGCTTTTCAGAGAAGCTGAAGAAATGTTATCCAGGCACGATTGCTAAACCCGGCTTCAGTTTTGATAGCAGAGCTGCCTGTGTTGGACACATTTTCCGTCTCACCCCACTTTCCTCATCACTCTCCTCTCTTCAAATGAGGAGTCAGTGCCCTCTGACACTGGATAGGCCCAAAGGAAACACTGCTTCCTCATGCTTGCCTTTTCTGTTAGCAGCAGCTACAAAGAGAACCTGGGGAAGCCATGTGGAGCCAAATCTACACAGACACAGGGCACAGAGATGAGAAATAATGTCATCTGCTAGGAAGTGGCAAGGGGACAGCAGTAGCATTTTCTTACTTTTTCCTCTAAAATACACCTTTCCTATAGCTCACTGTAACTGAGTCCATGAGACTCATTCTGTTTTTCACTGTGAAAACAAAGAGGAGCAGGCAGGCTTAAGGCTGGCAGAAAGATGAGTTGATTTAGGAATATGAGGAAAACAGCAAGAGAATAACCGAAAAAAGAGAGGGTAAGAAAACAAAGGCAAAGTCAGAACTATCGAGCTTAGGAAAAAACCTGTGGAAGATTAGAGGGCATAGGAGGAAGAGCAGCATGAAAAAAAGCACAAGAAAGAATATGAGGAAAGATAAAATTATGGCTACTACAACAAAAAACACAGAGAGTTAGGACATTTTGAAGGAAAGCATAGAGTGGTTTGAAAGGGTGTGAATGGGAAAGAGGAAACTCAAGAAGAGGAACCAACACAATGAGTTACATGTTGCTATTGCACGGAAAATGAAAAGCAAAGTGTGCATGCAAACACAAAAGGAAACCTTGGTCTTACCAGAGCAAACGGGACAGGATGCCACAGGACACAACTTCATCCTTTGTATTAAGGGTAGATGGGTCACATGAGAAAGTTCTGATCACTCCTAAGAATACAGTTTTCCTTCCTAGTATCTCCACATCTTCTGAAGGATTTCCTTACCTCACATTACTACATTATAATATGAAGAAGCAGGTTGTGATTTTGTTAGCTGCAAAGGGAAAATATTTCTCCCCTTTCCTCCTATACACACCAGGCCTGTCCCTACAGGCACAAAGGATTTATTCTTCCCTTTACAAATTACTTTACCAGCTGAGGAACTGCAATAGCTGCCAAAGCCCTCAGAAGCCTGAGACCTCTGCCCCATCCCAGCAAGGACTGAAATGAGGCAGGGGAGAGAGGAAGTGAATTATTTTGAAACAAGTGCTGGGGAGGGGGTAGATGGAAAGACCAGGACACACACTGCAGAAGCAAGAAGAACACAGCCTGAGAAAAGCTGGCAAGTGCTGATGTAGGATGATCCATTCCCTGCACCATGCTTGGACAGAGTTATTTGGGAACCTCTGTGGGGAGGGTGAAGATATCTGGTAAGAGCTCTCATCACTTTTCCTCCAAACCACTTGTAATTCAGAGCCAGCCTATGACTGTGAACACTCCCAGAAAATCAGACATTGAACCAGGTTTTGGGTTGGCACCACTTGTATTTCAGGGTTGCCTGTGACCAGAGTTGTTCTCAGCCAGTCTGGTTCAAGTTCAACCAAAGGTCTGAAATATCCCTGGTTCAGGCCTTGCTCAAGGAAAAATCTGGAACAAGTTTTCAGCCTGACTCTGCTGTATGTGTGTGTGTGAGCAAAGCTGCTCTTCTGTGCTAGCTTGTCACAAAAAATGATGAATTGCAGAAGTACCCATTTGGTGTTAGTCATTCGGTGCAGCAGGAAGGAAGCAGGAAGCCCTTGTGAGCATTAACTTTTCAAAGCAATTTGCAAAAAAAAGCCAAGGCTCTCCTCCCTTGGGCTACATAGCCACACACTGTTCTTTACCTCCTCACCTTAAGGGGCACCTAGTCACAACTAACATTCTCAACTCCTTCAGCCGGAAATATTTGCCTGGTGCAAACAGCTGAGGCATTTGGTGTCAGCCCTTTCTCTGAGCAAGGCGTTTTAAAAGGGGGGGGATGGAAGAGGAGCCCTACACTTGCCAAACGGGAGAGGCCTGATTGCACTCAACAGGTTCAGTTCACGCTGTGACCCTGCCCGGCTTCCTGCTATTCAGATGTGTTACTTCCCCTTTGTGGTAATGGCCTGTGGCAGCCAGCCAGAAAACACTATTAATTTCAGAAGTGGCCTGACAACAAACCCATAGCGAAACGAGAGGAAGTGGCAGGGAGGCCATCTGTTAACTTCAGCAGAACAGTAGGGACACAGCTATGTAGGTTCTACAAGGAAAGCAGATTAATAATCCACAAAGAGGAAACTGGCTAAAATTATCCACAGACCATATTAAAAAAAAAAAACAAAAAGAAAAAAAAAACCAAACAAGGGAGTCACTTGAGCTGCAGCTGGACAGGAAATTGCTAGAGCTGCTTGCAAATCTCCACTTTGAACAGAACAGCATAGGGAATGCCAAGAGCGGAAACCGTTCAAAACTGGATTAGCACAAGCCAAGTTTAACTGCAACCCACTTCTACTTTCACAGTTTATGCACTCAATCTAGGCCACTACTGCATGAGACACTGACTCACTTTTTTCCCATGTTTTGTTTGCATTTCATTTCACACACTTGCAGTTTCTAAAATTACTTCAAATGTGCTTTGGCTGCCAGGAGTTCTGCAGAACCTCAGCCGACAGCCCCAGCTGCAGCATCAGCCCCTCACTGTGGTACTGCACACGGATTTTGGCACCACCCACCACCCTACCTTGGGCCAGTTATCATCAGGAAGGATGTTAATGAATATAAGTTGCAGGAGGAAGTTTTACAGTTGCTATAATCCCCGTTTTTCCTTCTGCAGAGACTGAACTGCTTGAAGAGTCCAAAGAGGAAATGAGGTGACTAAGAGTATATAAAGACTTTTCCTCCTTGCCTTCACTAAGTTGCAAGGTGGCTGAATGGCAACAGAAAAATCATTTGCAGACTGTTGATGAATCCCTGTGAAATTAATTCCTACCAGACAGCTAAGGAGAGCATGGACCCATCTCCTGGCATCTGTAATAGAATGACCAAAATTCATAAACAAAGCCAGAAAACAGCAGGTCCTTACTCTTAATAAGAAAAGAAAAAATAATGAGAAAAAAACATTATGGCCCAGAGTCAGGTGCACCTCTAGTATAGCAAAGGGATGCTGGAATATTTTGTAATTAACCTAAAGGCCTTCAAAAGCATTCCCTTCACCAAAGCAAGATGAGAATCCAGCACATTCACTGTTTATTCATTTAGGCACCAGTGGACCAAAGGGGAAATCAAGGTTTTATTGTCTTACGGGATGTACAAAAGCTATTGAAAGCAATCATTGCCTTTAAACATAACCATATGGGTATGTGCAATTAACTACAACCACACAGAGGGGAAAGGGTGAATAAACCAGCCAGGTTCTCCATAGCCAAAAATAGTTATTTATTTATTAATAATTTAAGGTTTTACATTCTTATAATAAATTCCATCTTAAAACTTTTACACTGTGGATTAGACTCTCCCTTATTGGCAATCATGTGCAGGTTCACTGTGCGTACACACAGGTACAAATGTTTGCACATACTTCCAGTTTTATACAAAAAAAAAAAAAAGACGCAAAATATTGCATTTGAGGTGAAGCTCCCTGAAGAATTTG
>VYZQ01048552.1:31721-57215 GCA_013400655.1 Mystacornis crossleyi | reverse complement strand
ATGCAAGGGCACATCAGATTTTTCATCACACCCACCCTCAGCACCTTGTCTTTTTTTTTTTTTTTTGAATTTTAGTTTACCACAGCTTTTTTGCCTATATAATTTTTGTGATGGAGAATGATAATGCAGCTTCCAAACTAACCCTTGAAATATATTATGTCCTATATTCAAGGCAAGTAGGTTCAGTACCCCACTGAAGAATGGTGGATTATACTACAAAGGCAACTGCTTTTCTACATGTATTTCAGAGGGAAAGAAGAACTGGTTTGTCTGCCAAGACCAATATACCAATATTAGTCAGACCGGGTCAGTGTCCAAATGGCACTTTCCGAAAAGATTTCTCTCTAGAGATTAAATATGAAATAAACAAAAACTGGTAACTGTTTTCCTTTTATTTAATCCAAACTGTGCCTGTGGTACCAAAACCCTGTAGTCAAACTAGTCAATGGAATTTATGTTTTTTTAAATCTGGATAAATATGAAATATTTCAAATTATCATGACCTTGATATACTGTCTCTTCTTCTATATGGAACAATTAATGAGCCAGATCACAGCTCTGAATGGTGCTGAGCATCCCACTGACATGCCTGAACATCTAACAAAACCGCATTTGTCAGTGGATTTTGGAGAGTCAACTAATGGCTGCAGGATGTTTTTCATCTAAAAAAGTATATTTCCTGAAGTCAGTCAGAGAGAAGGGCTTTGTTACATGCTGTGTGGGTTCAGAGTGAGAACAACCTACCAGCTGTGTTGGTGCTTGTCCACACTCAGTGTATTGGCTGTGTTAGCAAGCCCTTTCTAAGGCTGGAAGTATGCAAGGTGAGCATTCCACCAGTGACAGTATGTGGTGAGGAATCACCAAAGAACCTGGCTTCTCTGGGCTCAAACCAATACAGTTTTGGCCAGGAATTTTTCTAATTAGTGGGGACAACTTCAGCCTGGATATTCTGTCTTAATGATATGTACATTATGTGAGGGTAATAATTGGATGCAGGTGAGCGTGTGTGTTCGGGGCTGGGGGGGTGTTGTTTAATACTTCTCTTTAAAACAGGAGAATCAAAGTTTCAATCTGAAGTTGCTGCAATCATCCCATTTGCTTCCCCAAAACTTAGAAAATTCTAGAGATCTGCAGCATGAACTGATGGCCTTATATTGTTTGTAGTCTGGTAGACTGAACGGATTCATTGTTCTGATGTGTGCAGGAGGAATTGCTTAAATCCAATGAACAAAAACAAAGGGACTCTCTGTGCCTCATATTTCTTCACCAGGATTTATGCAAAGAGGAACCAAGTCTTCTGCACTGAGAGCTCGAGATGAGAGTGCTCTTCACTCCAGCTCAGTGCTTTCAAGTGCCCTCTTGATTCATATAGTTTCTCAGAGAAAACAGGAGGCAAATAAGCATGAGTTCTTGCATTCAAAGAGCTCTCTACATTCAGTGATAAAATCAATCTCTTTTAGATTCAGAAACAGACTAATTTTTTAAAAACTATTGCTCCCACTCCTTTAAATTCATCAACAACATATGTGATGCCTCTGCTACAAAAGGTGGACAAGAACTGTTAGAAACAGGTAGGGAGAGGTCACCTATCCACATCACTCAGCTTCAGGGCAACTCAGAAATGTACCACAGGGATTTCCCTTGAACCGTTTTGTTAGCTGGACGTTTTTATTTACTGAAACCTACAGCAGTAAATGTATGGCTACCACATTATTAGTTGGTAAAGCTAAGAGATACATTGTTATGGGGAAAATACTGATTACTAGCTGTTAATCATCCCTCTCTACTGAGGACATGCCATTTGATTCAATCACTTTGAAGCTATCTCATCTGAGTAAAATCATCAGTGGTGTTACTGCAGTTTTTCAAGCTAGGTTTAGCTGACATAGCAAGGCAAAAGTAGTGCCTGGAGTAGGACCTATGGTGGGTGTTGATTGTCTTTTTGATCTTAAAAGCAAAGCCTATATTGATTTTGCAACTGAATCTCTGAAAAAAAACATATTGCCTATTACTTTAGAAGGCAAAAGAGGCCAAAATGGCAGAGAAATTAACCAAGAACTTTTTATTCTCAGGGTTTGGAATTGATCAGTTGCTCTGATCATCCATTAATCTGGATTCAGCACATTGCCTTTAGAAAGAAGGGTAAGATGAACTTCTGACCACAGAGACAGTACAGATGAGATGGGAAAAACAAGCCAGAGGGATCAGGTCCGGCTGTGGCAAGTTCAGATCCAACCAGGCATTACAAGTAAGGCAAAGATGACCCCAAACCCGCCTCTATGCCACCAGCTGCCCTGTGGATCTGTACAGGTTCAGACCCATGTCCCTTGTCTCCTTGCCTCCCAAATTCCCACCTGACCCTCACACTCAAGTCTCCAAAAATGCGGGACTGTGGATTGAAGAGTTTGCCTGCGAGCAATTCCCAGGCATCTGATGCATGTCCTACACGGCCTGTTGTGAGGCACAGTGATGGGAGGGTTACGTATGCTGGCGAGCAGGGAGCTAAGCATTTGCTGAGGTTGCTTTTGCCTAAGGCCATCCCTTAGAGCAGGAACATGTTTGGGAGCAGCCAGGAGACTTTTTGTTCACTTGGGTGGTGTCATGAATTGTGGCTGAGGCCAGGGAGGAAGGAGCAAGGTCTGGACGAAATGGGGCTGCTGAACCTGAGAGAGCAGCTCCCTATGAAACATGCTGGCTCTGCTCTCTCTGAGAACAGGTTGCCCATCAGGTCTGAGCTCTTCTTGCTGGCTTGGGGAGAAAGTGCCTTAGCTGACATATTCTTAGATAGACACTGTTTTCTTTAGCTCTGTAATTTACCCAGCCAGGCCATCTGTTGAATCTCACATTGTCTGTTTTTGTTTCTGCTGCTGGGTGAGAGGGCACCCCATGCTTCTTCGTGAGAGTGGTCATTTGGAGGAAGTAAGAAATGCGTCTTGAGAAGTGGCAGGGAGGATTTTTTTCTGACTCCTTTCCTCCCCTCAGGTCCAAAGATAAGTTTCTAGGAAGCAAGTTATTTTTGTTGGTTTGGGTGTTTTTTAGAAGACATAGCACTTCTAGGAGCCTAGAGTCACTGTATACTTGGAAGAGAGGAGCTGGTTATGTCAGATAGGTGTTTCAGAAGATGGATGTACTATTTCATTCATTCAAAATGAATTTCTAAGATAGGTATGGCAAAGATTTCCTCCAAGGCTTTCCTTAGCACAAGGTGCATGTTTTTCTGAAATTTTGCATATGTTTTCAGGACATTCATAAGAACGTGTGGGCTATATTTGCCATGAGGTGGCCCTTGGACCAGGGTGAATTTTACCTTCCAGAAATCAACTTCAGCTGAAGCAACCCAAAGGCCATGTAAAAAAAATAAAAATTGCCCCACTGTCAGTGACATTTGTGAATGATGGGAAACCATCCATATGGCTAAACAGACTATCTGCACTCCCCCATGAGTAGTGACTTAGAGGATGAAAGTAATATTCATCCTGATCATCTGTTTTGTAACGGGATATTTATCTCAAACTTTCAAGAATGTCATTATTATTGGGGGAGTAGGGGAATGGTCAGTAAGACTAAATCTGTAATAGATCAATTTTGGGAAGCAGATAAGCTGGAGGGAAGGAAACTTGTCTGAACACCATCAATCACCAGCCCTGCTTTTACCCAGAAAGAGGGGCTGTAAGGCCATGATAATGCAAGGGGAAGGAGGAGGAGGAAATATTCTCACTGTGGTCAGTTAGGAGTTCAAGGAGACTAAGCGGGGTCTGAAAAATGGTAGGACCCTGAAAGGGAGGGGGATGGTGACACGTTAAGTGTGTCTGAAGAGAGGAGTGGTTAGCCCAGGGAATAGGGACGAGTCTGAAAAATTGTTTCTGTGAGCACATCCTTGAAAGCTAATCCAGCTGCCCTGCAGGGAGGCTGGCAGTGCAGGAGGCTGAATCTCAGCTCCGGAACTCTGGTCCAGTTAAGCAAATGATGTGGTTCTGACTGATACTGGCACAGAGCACAGCTTGGTGGTTGTGGCTGCCTAAAAACCATCTAATTTAAACTCCATTTCTGAACTAAGGAGCATGAAAATTTCAAAGCTTCCAGTCAAGACTTCCAGGGGTAGTATTAATAGCTTTGGTGAACTATGCTCCATTGATTTAAAGCACCTGAGCTTCTGAAAGTCAGGATTTTATCAATTTTTTATCACTTACACAGGAAGCAGTGCTGGGCTTAATGCTATTTATCCAGCTGGACATATTGACTTTGACTTAGGAGATCAAAGCATTTTGGTTAGGGATTGTGTAACATCTTCCTATAAGAACTGTCAGGGGTAAATTTACCAAAGCCTGAAACTTTGATTGATGATTGTTTTGCATGTGTGTTCAGCATCAGGAAGCACACAATAAACCCTTTCTCTTAATGGAGGTACAGGCTGTGGCCACTTTAAACATACGTATTTTGAAACACATTTCATCACCTCCTTGAACATAACAGTACACAAAACCATGGAGGTGCACTTGAAGGTGGGTTCTCCCTCAGCTCCACGGAGGCCATCCAAGATCCTTTAAGATGCAGCTTTGTACAGTGCAAACTTGGAGCCAGTAAGGAGAGTAACTTATTTGTCTTGGGTTTTTTTCTTTATTTTCTTGCCTTTTGCCATTGTGAAAACAGCATTTTCCAATAGCTAAGAGGTTGGAAAGTGCACCCTCAGGAGCTCAGAAGTTCAGTCCTGTGCTCCCATGAGTCCTTTTGGCAGCACTGGCAGATAGATCCAGCCCTTCCGTGAGGCCACATGAAAGAGACTTGACTTCTTAAGGTGATACATATCACCTTCTGTGAACCAACTTTGCCCAACTATTTATATGTGAGTGGCACTAAATACACGTGTTAAACACTTTGACACATCACTAATTACTGAGGATTTGTTCACATACTCTAAGTTTTAAAGGCAAGACACTGTCCTTCTTCACTAGGGTAATGAGGAGAAACTGCACAGAAAGGAGCTCAGCAGGGGATTCTCATTTAGGTATGGTAGCTGCCCCCTAACAGAGAATACCTTCTACTGCTGGCCGTAAAGGGAACCATGAACAGTAAACTCCTGCCTCTGTCTCAAAGGAAGCCATGCAAAATATCTGTCCCAGCCTAAATGTACATGAAACAATAGTGGTTCCCTCACCACAAAAGGTGTTGCAGCATGGATGTACTCTTAGAATTGTTGTCCTTAATGCAGTAGTAGGGGGCATGTACAGAATTAAAATAGATTAAATACGACAGATGGTTGCCTGAGTTTTTCTCTCAACATAAAATTAAAGCCCAAAAAATAATATAGCATTATACTGGCCCTATTGCTGTCTATCAGTGGGTTTCAAAGCCATCCAGAGCTTTGATCAGTCTGAAAATTATTGCTGTTGCACAAGCCAGTGCTACTCTTTTTTTCTCTAGGTGCTCAGAGTGCAGACTGGGCCCAAAAGATGGGTCAGCCCTACTTTGGCCCAGCACATCCTCTGCTGTGCCCTGCAGGTCTGGTCCAGAGCTGAGTGTGGCTGTCAGGGTCCTGCTGGTTGGCACTTACCTGTGACTCGGGCACCTGCAGGCAACTTGCTTCTGAGCAGCAAGGCATTTTGAGTGATGGTAAAGTTGCTGCTGCCACTGTTTTGTCTGACAGTCACAGCCTTTGTCCTGAGTGTGCCACAGCCTGTGCGCAGCTGACCTGTGCTGCTGCAGTGCTCAGGGGTCTTCTGTCTTGCAGAAGGAAATGTTCTCTGGGCTTTTCCTTTATTTTCCTTTTTGTTTTCAGCTACAAACAAACACTAAATATTTGGAGTGTGGATTGCATGGCTCAAGGACTCAGGATGATTAAAAGCAGGAGACCTACAGAGACATCCAGAAATTATTGTTTTTAACAAGACAGGAACTTTGTCTGAAAACAGGATGACCTGCTGCAAAAGACGCCAACAAATCCCTGTAGAGCTTTAGAAAAAACAAGCAGGCGCCTGAGTGTGCTTAAAAAAAAAAAAAATCCTGCCTAGTAATAAAAAGGGATGTGAGGGTAAACAGGAAAAGAGCACTCCACACTGCGAGCAGACCAGAGGAGGAGAGGCTGGGAAGAGCACTGATCTGAAAACCTGATATGGAAACTAAAAGGAAAGATTTCTTTATATTCCTCAGGACAAACTCCCTATAAAAGCCTCGACGCAGCTTGGAGTGGCAGCTGCCCACTAGTTCCTGTGTGCCTTTGTTCCGGTACTACAGAGGGTGTGGGAGGGTAGCACATGCTCCACAGGTTTTGTTGGCTGGATTCCGTGGCTGTAAAGAAGTGTTGGTTCTGACTTGCTTGAAATACAGGCTTAAGGGACAGTTCTACTGCATAACTGTATTTCCTGACAATGAAGTGACTGCAGTTCTGCACACCTGTGCAGTTATACTGCAGTACAACTCACTTTTCTAATTTTAGTGCGAATCTCATGACATATGTTGTTTTCTGCTAAGCTCTAGCTCCTCAAGTTTTGCAGTTTTGTGACAGTCTCCCTTTTCATGAATCTGAATCCAGTCTTTCTAGCCTTCATGCCTAAGAAAGAAAAATCCTGAAATCAAAGGCAGTATAGCATAATGTGTAAAACAAAACCCCTATTATTGCTATGTTTTGCACAGTGATTTTAAAACCCAAATACTATTTTGAGGAATTGATATATTGATATTTCGGCTTCATCACATTACTACTTCTGCTTTTCGGTAGAATTTTCAGACTCAAATACTAAGCAGGTTTTCCATTAGAACTGGCATACTGTTAGTGAGACATCTATAGCGATAAAGGTGATGGGATAAATATGCAGCATCAGATATAAGCCCAGGTATATCAGAATCTTAGGATGGTTTGGGTTGGAATTGACCTTAAATATTATCTAGTTCCAATATCTCTGCCATGGGCAGAGATGCCACCCACTAGATTAGGTTGCCCAAGGTGCCATCCAACTTGGCCTTGAACACTTGCAGGGATGGGGCATCCACAGTTTCTCTGGGCAACTTGTTCCTGTGCATCACCACCCATTAAGTAAAGAATTTTGTCCTCGTATCTGATTTAAATCTCTCCTCTTTTAGTTTAAAGCTGTTTCCCCTGGTCCTATCACTATCTGTCCATATAAAAAGTCACTCTCCCTCTTTCTTATAAGCCCCTGTAAGTACTGGATAACCACAGTGAATGCCAAAATTGTTTGTGATCGGTTTCTGCTCAGTGCTGCTCCACAGTCAAACACTTCCTCAGAAGTGAAATAACACCTTAGTGGCCAAAGGGGGATTCGGTGGAACATAAAATGCACTGACAGTAAAAGATTCATCCTCTCAAAAGTAGGACCTAGTCCCTACCAAAATGCAGGTGAGTGGTTTGGGCTGGTGCCCGTGGTTTGGCTTTACACTGGGGCTGTTGGGATGGAAGCTGAGTCCCAGAGAGTTGACACAGTCAGTTCAGCCACAACAGCCGTGCTCCTACCCTCGCTGAAGGAGCACAGCTTTACTCCTTCATTGGCTCCCCTGGAAAACGCTGCAGTTCAGACAAATGCCTGCGACCTTACAGGCACTGATGGGAGCTATAGAGAGGCTTTTGGATCACCTGCCCTGGATGCAGCCCTAATCCCCAGTGATGAATATCGGATCCTCTGGTGCTCCTTTGTCTCCCTGCGGGTGTTTGCCAGCCCTGGCCTGGGAGTGCCTCTGTGTTCCTCTGTACCAGGCTGCCTTCCAGAGAGGCTCAGTTTTTCTGAGTGGCAGGGAGCAGAGAGCAACACTTGTTTGTGAGCTTTTCTGATAATGGAAAATACATTAGTCTCCACCCTTTTCTGGGTATTCCTTTAAGGCAGACAAAGAACAGCTTCTCCTTGCCCTGGAGGAGAACAGGCACGGGAAATGCTAGGCGCAGGGTCTGCCCTGAAGCTGGGCATCTCAGACTGGGGCCACTCTGCAGCTGGTCACAGGGGTGACAGCTATCCCTGCAGGCCTCTTCATCCTCTAAGGCTGATGCCAAACACCTCCTGCCCTGGAGCTGTTTGGTTTCAGTTTGCAGTTGGTTCCCCTGCAGCATTTGGTTTTGCACCGGCTTTCTCAGGCAGCCTGGTACCCTGCGCAGGGGTTTGTATCCACTCATTTTTTAATTACATGATGGACTTGGGTTTTTTCCTTTGCTTTAGTATAAATGAAAGGTGGTTTGCTACTGTTAATGTATGTGGCTGATCAAACACTTATCTATAACCCACACCGTCCAGCACTGCAATACTTGAGGCTGAGTTACATAGTAGAAACTGTGATCAGAGAAATTTCCAATTTCCAAGAAACGAAATTAAAGCCAAATAAATTTTATCTCATCAAAATGAATAGAAATACCAGCTGCTTAGTCCACTGATTGCCTAATTATTTGATACCCATACGCATGCTCACAGGAACACAGCTATAGCAGCATGTTTCAGTTTGGCTCTCTAACTTCCAAATTCACAATGAATACAGAATACAAAAAACTACTTGCAGGGTGTAGATAAGTATGTCTGTGTAAGGATTTTGGCTTTTATTCTTACAAGATGTTCTTGTCCTCCTCGGACAAGCAAAGACATGATATCATTGGTATTGGCCTAAGAAAAAATAATTCTAAGTAGACAGGCCAATGTGGTGACAGCTTGATTTACAAAAGATTGTAAAATAAATGTGCAAGATATTGAACTGCATCATTATGGGAGAAAAAAATGTCAATTCCTTCTCCACAAGCAAGAGATACTTAACTCTGCCCTAAAATTAATCCAGATTAAGTGTGATGTCCCAGGTTCCAAATTCAACTCACAAATTGCCAAAAGAGAGCAGCAGAAGCAGCATCACTGAAGATCTAACATGGCAACAGATGTCTCATTTCTGTTAAAAAATGTTGAGTTCAGGGCAGCTACTTAGCTGTCTGCAAATTATTTTTTTTCCATAGCTCTGTCCTAAGTAAGAGCTACTGGCTTCCGTTTGTCACTTTTTATTTGAAAAGTGGATGTTATGAGCGTTTTTGTTTTTTGATGTTTGCATCTGAGGACATTTTCACTCTTGCAAATGAGTGGTTCATCTCAGCCTCTTGGAAGGGAGTCGTAGAAGACTGATGCCATTAGTGCAGGATAATTTTTAGGCTATTCACTCTTTAATGGTCTGTGAAGTAATTGGCTGTTTCGGTGCTGCCCGGCAGGGTTTCTGGCTTGGCCCAGTGTTGCTCCCTCAGTGGCTGCCATGCCTGCGCCCCACAAATGGTTGGAAGCCCAGACTGACAAAAAAAAATCCATTAAAACCAGCCATTTTTCTGTGAAAAAAGCTCACTGTTATGGGTGGTGAAAACACAGCCTCATTGCAATACCACCCTCTCCCCAGGGGGACGGTGCCATTGCAAGAGGGGCCAGGCAGCACGAGGGCTGTGCTGGTCACAGAGAGGAGCAGCCCAGTGCAGGCCTCCATGGCAGTGGTGGCTCCTACGGTCACCTGAGCTGGCTGCAGGGACGAAACTTCTGGAGAGAAGACAGTGGGGAAGAGAGCAATGGGGACTACAGTCTGTGATTAAGGTTTGGAGAAAAAGGGGCTATTTGAGCAGTGGGACAAGGCTGGCAGGGACCTCTGGAGACCATTCAGTCCAAGCCCCCTGCTCAGAGCAGGGTCTGCCAGAGCAGGATGCCCAGAGCCAGTTTCTGCACCTTTAGCTCGCAGTCTGAGGTTGGAAGCCTTGAAGGAGAAGTTTGGCATAGCACAGCTTATGCCAGACTTGTGTTGAGAGGTTCTGAGCTATGTGGGATTGTGTTCTAAAAAGATCATTCAATGAAGTTCTTTTTCTTTGTATTCCAACCAGTCACATATTTTTTTCTTCTTGCTCCAGATATTGTTTTGCATCATCCTTGCCATATGGAAGAAAGGAATGGTGCTGTTCTGATCTGCTGCCATAAAAATATGAAATGTTGTTTGTGTGATCTTCAGAATAGATTGAAACTGGGAACTTCCACTTTAGGGGGATTTTCAACATGTTGAATTTCATTTTCCTTACAATCTAACAAGCTACAGTAGTCTCAAGTTTTCCTAAAAACTAAAAATCTTGTCAGAAATGGATTTGTATAATACAGCTTTTATTAGTCTTTATTAAAATGGCTTAAAATTAAGAGGTTAACTGATAATTTCCTTTTATTATTTTAAATATTTCCATTCATAAAATTCAAACTTTATTTTTTTGGCCATCTAGATGCTGAAAATAGTCAGTGAAGAAAGAGTTTCAGAGTTGGCGTTACTGCTCCCTCTGAAGTCTTCCTTGACTTCTGGGTACAGGACATGACAAGAGTATGACTGCTATTAGCAGAGCCAACGTTGAAGGATACTATTTAGGACAAGGAGTCAAAGAGGAAATACTGTGAAGACGGGAGCTGCGGGTAAGGATCTCTCCAGTGACACAGATGGTTTAGTGGTGAACAGGCGTTCTGGGTTAATGGTTGGACTCAATGGTCTTAGAGGTCTTTTCCAACCTCAACGATTCCATGATCAGCTACACCTGAGTTGCGAGGCATGGTGATGGAGTAGCCAGTGCAAGGCTTACTATGCTGTCTGTTTTCCTAACATTGTAAAACGACATGTGAGTTTCATTTGCTGAAGGATTTCCTTTGCTGCTCCTGATAATGGAAATAATACAGGTTATACTTAATTCCCACAGAAGGCTTAGGTATCACTTTCTTACCTTCCCAGCACTCTGGTTTCTGAAGAAATGGGGTGGCTGTGGTGGCAGTGAGCCAGCGGTCCACGTGCATGTTCTCTTCTCCAGCTAATAAATCCTTTGGAAACTGGGCCGTTAGCACAATGTAGTGAGCTGGAACTTCAGTGGCTTGAAGAAGAACTGGCCTGGGTGTAGGATTTATGCTCCAATGGAGCCACACTGGAGACAGCCTGAGCCTCTTTTTCTGTCTCAGGGGGTGGTACTCTCATGTCCCAGCCAGCTCTGTGTGAGCTGATGGGTTTGGGCTCAGCCCCATGGGGACACAGCCATCCTACTTCTGGCCTCATCTTTGGCAGCAGTACAGGCATGGCTCTGTTGTGCTTCCTGCAAGCCAGGAATCCTGGCTGCTTTGAGCCATCATCCCAGTGGCACTGTCTGTCCCCCAGACAGCTCAGAAATCTGGACACTGGGGTGGAAATAGATTTGAGACCAGCTGTCATCATTATACCCCTGTAAGAATTAGACAAATTCGTTATTCTTACAGGGGCACTTACAGTGCCTGGGGATTGGACTTTGCATCACTGTGTTTACATGTTGCGGCCTGAACTGCAGCAGCCCAGTCCCACATAGGGATGAATTCTTACCCTTCCCATCTTCTTTTCTTAATCAGACAGAAGCAATGCTAAAGATGCAAAGCAAAATATAAAATTATTTATTAGGGTATATTATACCAGTACTTAAAAACAATGCAGCAAAAACTACAAGCAGCATAGAACTTTATCCCTGTGTATTTTGGATAAGATTTTATGGTAGCACAGGAATAGTTTCTGAGGCATTTGACATAGAAAGTGCATCTTGTGGCCTTTCCTGGTATGAAATTCAGAACATTTTCAAGGTTTGTCGGCAGTGCAGATGGCAAGTTACTACGGACTAGATGAAGTGATGCCACAAGTGGGAAGCAATAGATGAGGAGGCAATGACAGCTCTCAGGGTGCAGACGGATGCACTCCACCACAGCCCAGGACTGATGTATTTTGTCCCATCTAAAATTGCTGGTAAGTCATCCAGAGTCATTGCTGAGTGAAATAAAGCTCAACTGATCACTAACACTGAGTCTCTAGTCCTTTTCTCATAGTCTGAATCTGTACATCATAGCTCCAGGTTAAACCATATGTGTTAGGAATGAACATGAATTAGGTATAGAGCTCAGAAGTGCAGATGACTGGGGAATAATATGTTAATGAGATAAAAATTGTATTTTTCCTCCCAAATGCAAGTGGACTATTTAAAGAGGAGAATTTTCCTTGGGGGAAAGACCATTTCTGAGGTTTTTTTTCCATTGTTTTTCAGCATCATTTCAGCCCAGTCAAGTAAGCCAATCTACCAGGAACAGGTCAATATCACCTGTGGGTGATGCAAAAGCAGCTGGGGAAGGAGAAGAAGACAGTCAGGGATCAGCTGCTGCGGCATTTTGGCAGAGTATTGAGCTAGCTCCTGAAGACAACCAAGCAACGTTCAATTGGAGTTGAGAGCTGCTGCACGAGGGACAGGAGACTGGGGTGGATTCTCTTTCCCAAACATGATCCTTTGGTAAAAGAGGACCAATAACTATGAGGAGAAAATAAATATAAGGACAACTGAAGAAAATTCTCAGTAAGAGATGGAAAACTCCGGGCCTCCCTATGGTCCACTGACTCCCTTGCCGAGGAGCTGTGTCCTGCTGCAGAAGGATGACCCCAGACAGAGAACTGCCAGCCACAGAATGCATTTCAAAAGCAGAGTGTATATGATGCCAGTACTTCACCTCCAGGCTTTGGTGGAGGAAAGGAAGCAGAGAGAGTGTCCTGATGAGTAGTAGCAGGCATAGATGGGATGTTCTTTCATTATACTTTTTTATGGTGCGGGACCTGGGCAGAACACGTTCATTTGTATTGCACTGCACAGTATATGAGTGCTTCGTAAACACAGGCAGCTATCTGAAATCAAGGTATTCATGGAGATCAGGAACAGAATGACCTAAACGTGATCACAAATAGGCTTTCGTATTGCACTGCAGAACAGTAACTCCCACACTGAAGCAAAGAAGGGGTTTGAACATGAGGGCTGCTGGCTTCATGCACTGTGGCAAGCACCTACACACTGATGTTTATAAAACATCCTAAAGAGTGACCGTGAATAGCACAGGGGTTCAGCAAGGGCTGACTAGCTCTCCAACACACTGCATTTGAACTTAGGATGTGAGGGATCTGAATTGGGCTTGGGCCAACCAGCAGCAGTCCAAACCTGGTCAGTCAGGCCAGGCTACACATCTGTGCAGACTTAGCTTGAGCAAAGTACTACACTGGGGCTACCACAGCCTGGGCAGCCTTTGATGGTGGGACTTTCTGAAGAGAGTGGAAAAATACTAAGCTGGACAAGCAGGGCAAGCAAGGAGGAGAGATTGAGGACTATTCTGTAATAAACCCAACGATGGCAAAGTGCCTGGAAACAAGCTTCCTGAGAGCCAACACTTGCACGTGAAATGCTGTGCTATGATAGGGAGTTGAAGAAAAAATGATTGTTGACTTTGCAGGTGAATGACCAAAGTGCCAGCATAAGAAAATGAGCTCTTGGTTTGCCATAGAAGTGTTTGTTAAGCTTTCATGTGTTGAGCAACAGGAATGCAAAACCTCTTTCAGTTTGGTGACAAGAGGCATCTGGGAAGTAGGAGTACTCATCTGAATTAAAAATCAACTTTTGCTAGACTGGTGTTCCTGGCAGGTTACACCTGCTTCCCACCCCATGCCTTGCTGCCACTCTGTCTGGAGCAACGTGCTCTTAACAATAGCTGGTGGCTGGAAGGTACAGCGTGTGCTGCATGCTCATTTCCCCTTCCTCCCACCCTGATTGTTATTGCAGCAGTCAGGAGCAAGAAGGGCTCTTTAACACCATTAAGCTGTGAGAAACTGTGACAGTGAGGACATGGCTTCATGCAGTATGAAGTTGAAGAAAAATATTTAAAGAGAGAAGATGCCTTCCTGTAAGTACTTTGTGCTGTAAAGTGTACGTATATACACAAACACTCACAGGCACATGCATCCGGGAGGAGGTGTGTGGCTGTGGGGGGAAATCCTGCCTGCACCACTCAGTGAACAAATTCCCACCGACCTTGGCAGAGCAGGGCTTCAGCAGCTCTCTGTGCATGTGATGGGACATTGTGCAAGTGCTCAGGCAGGCACACTGAGCACATTTACTCACTGGAGTACTGGGGGATGCCACCCGGGCCATACTGGCAGTGCACAGAAACACAGCTGGGGCAGGAGGGCCTGTCCTCAAGCCAAGCCCCACACTTCATCACCCTGCTGGCACAGCTTCCTGCCTCACATCTGGGCTGGGGCAGCTTTGACTGCCCGAAAGTCACGGGAGCACTGCCAGGGAGTGACCTTGCCCACCTCAAGGCACTGGCAGGGGTCTTTGGTTGCCTGTTTGGTTTTGGCTTGGGGACTTTGTCTTTGGGGTTTTTTCCTCGTTGTCTGTCTTTTAACGTGTTTGGATTAATCTAAAAGTTGGTTAACTGCCTTCACTAGGCTGTTCCCAAAATAGGTAGAATAGTTGTTGAGGGTCACTTAGAAAGGCCAACAAGCCCTTGGATAACCCTGATACTACATTCACTGATTTCATCTTGCTTATTTTACCCTTGAGTCTGACTTTGGGATGGCAGAAATTCAAGAAACCTACAACTGACTTAGTGGTTACTGTCTTGAAAACTACTATTTTAAGGTTGATTATAATGCTGTTCCAGTGATTTTTTTTCAACTGTTTTGAATTTGTGCAGCTCTAAGCATCTTTCAGTGATAATATAAATGGAAATTTAAGATACCAGCATAATGATTATAAATCCGGGTTTCCTTAGGTACTAGTTGGAGATCCATTAAAAGAAATTTAGGGCACCAAGGTTTAAAGACCTGCTCTAGTATGTTTAGTTACAGTGTGCCAAAACTTAAGTGGCTATTTTCACCTCAATCCCTGCATGCAGTGGGCCAGCCACCTGATTTTAGTAACAGAAAATGAATGTTCATAGCTATAATTGTCTAATAGCTGGATTCTCATTTTTCTGTCCTCTTGCACCACAAGTACCACAAACCAACATCCCCATGTGTGACAGGCACTAAGCTGCCATCTTCATCCTGACTGCACATTCCAGCTCTTGGATCATGGAATTAGGTGGCTCCCAAAATCAGAGCTGTGATTCCTGCAGCAAAGCATTATATATCCCTGTCTGGAACGAGATCTGGGGCAGTATGCCAAGCTCTTTTGAGATTTTGGCCTAAACTGTAATTACCGTGACTGATGGCTGCCCACTGCTGAAAATCTGCTGCAGTGTTACGGGTGCTGAACATTTGGACAATCCCAAGATAAAGGCCAGCCAGGCAGTGCAGTGCTGCCTCGATTTCAGGGTGACATGAAGGACAGCAGGACAGGGACCAGAGCTGCTTGTAAAGGAAAGCAAAAATGTGTTCAGAGTAATAGACAGTGTTTGTTCAACATTCCAAATATCTGGTGAAACCAAACCAAAACAGGAGTACTACTGAAAAATGTCAAGCATACCTATTTTTGTGTAACAAGTATGAAGTACTAAATCACTTCCAGAACAATCTGAGGTACTTTTGAGATTATCATGTCCTCAGTTCTTGTGGAAGAGTTTTGAACCAAGAATCTTCCAGTTGCTCAGGGCAAACGCATCCTCACTTCCATGCAGAGCTGTGTTCCCTTGACCCTGCTCTGCATTTCACTGGAAAAGCTGGTAATATTGCAAGCTGATGAAGAAGAAAAACTGCTGAACTGCTTTGGAGCTCTCAGTAGGTGAAATTCATTACAATTTAATGATTTTTTTTCCATTCATTTTAAAGATGTATATGAACTACTTTCAGAATGTCATTATCACCTGGGTTTAAATTTTTTTTTATATTCTCTACACTCTCCCCTTGGCACACCCTCTATAGGGAAGCTCGTACAGAATAATGCATAAAGGATTGTAGTGACCACTCTACAATGATGTAAATTGCAGATATTGCCACAGTACCTACAAACGATATTCTATCAAATTTCCTTCAAACAGTGATGTCAGCTGCCCCCAAGCACGTCTGGATGCCCCCACAGGTGTTAGCAATACACTGCAATGACACACACGTGTTCCCACACAGCCCATCCCTGCACTGGTGGCACAGGTTTCTCTGTTCAGAATCACATTATGCATGTGTTTGTTATTCATGTTTCTCCTTCCCCAGCTTTCCTTTGATGTAAATTTAATACAGCTTTTTTTTTTTTCCCCAGTCATTATTTGAAACAGAAACTCTGGGACAATAGGAGCATCAAATATTGGATGTATAGAAAAACATTAGTCAGTGTGTTGTACTTTTTCTGCAAGTCTAAGCCATAATAAAAAATACATATTTCTCAGAAGAAAAATAATAGCCTTGACATTTTTCTAGGAGCTACAGACTTAGAGTTTGAGCCAGGCTGTGATGCCACGGCCAAAGTCTGCTGCAGAGCATTTGTGTCAGGGGTGCCAGGAGGAGACTGATTGCCTACAACACTGCTAGAGACATTTTATTTTAAGTGGGCATTGGCTTGTAAGTCCCTTGCAAATCCTATACTGTGTTATCACACATTTTCAGAAAATAAGTGGAAAGACACTTATGTGAAGGTTGGGAAAGATGCTTAATCTTAAGCTTTGCATTCCTCTTTAAATGTTTCTGAGCAACACCTTCACCTGTTATTAGCTTGCACCATGTATAAAGATCATGCTTTCACTCTGTGCTTAACCTTTAAACAAAATTTCTGTGATTGCTGGTCCTGGTTCCCAAAGCGACTGTGAGAAATGAACAGGACAGATGGAAGCAGCCTTTCCCAGTGGATGCTACAGGATATTTCTGTAATGATTTAAAGCCATGTTAAACAATAGCTTCTTCACATTCAAATGCAGAGCATCCCAAGATGCTGCATGAGACCAGGGAGAGAGCTGAAATTGCTTTTGCAGTGATGCTGAGCATAATTAAAGGCTTATGTCTGAATCTTACATCTATCAAACTGCTGTACAACAAGGGAAACAGCTCCCCAAGTAGCTTTTTACCAAACACTAAATATACTATCATAACAATAAAACCTAACTATCCAGCTGCTGGTGAATTATGTACATGTGGTACTGTGTCCATCATGTCTCCTCTCCCTCCTTTAATCCATCCCTTTCTGCTGCTGGAAAACAGCAAAGATCCTCCAAGGAGCAGCTGAAAAATTTAATAAAAGGTAAGTCAGAACTGCTTAATCTGTTTCGTGATCTGGCTGCACTTTTTCTGAAAATCATGATTGTTCCTTTGGCAAAGTTCAGTGTAAAGGGAGAGCTTTTAGTGCGGCCCCAAAAAAGGGGAGGAAAAAGCCACTTGCTGCCTTCTCTTTGACAGGACAAATAAAGGCAAATGTGTGAAGGTATTAGAGCCCCACTGCAGAGCAGGAAGAGGAAAACAAACGACACCGCACCATATGCCCGTAATCCCAATTAAAATGCATTGAAATTCATTTCTCTTCTCCTCAGCTTCCCTTTTTCCACACCAGTGAGCAAGCATGTTTGACAACAGAGTGTGGGAATTTCTAGTTCACTGAGCAGGTTTCCTTTCTCTTTGCCCCTGCATCTACCTGAGGCTGCAGCTCCAAACCCTCACCATGCATTTTAAAGCAAGCCCTGTCTCCCCTCACCTCAACCAGGCATTGCACACATTGCCAGGGACTCCAAGGGAGAAAATTGGGAAGCGGCAGACACAGCTTGAGTTAAGCATTCTCAGCGGCTGTGCTGGGCTTTGTAGGAAACCAAACATTTTGGGCTCCCTGATGATGATCTGCTTAACTCAGCACTTTTCCCAGGCATGGAGCTTCCTGTGCTTGAGCAATACAGCAGGAGAAGCATTGAGAAGGTGAGCAGGATCTCCTGCATGGAGAAGCAGGCACAGCGGCCAAGGTGAGACCTTCTCAGTGCCACTGGCAAGAAGGGGGCAGGGGGAAAATGCTGAAGGGTGCTTAGAAGACTGGAAAATACCTTGGAGTCAGTAGGGACATGAACACATGAGAGGAAGGCAGTATGAGCTATTTATTAGAGGCTGAATGGATAGAGAAAGGGAGAGAGTGTTAGTGTGGCAAATCAATCTGCAAGCAACAAAATGATTTTGAAAAATGTAAGAGGATGTACTTGCCATTATAAAATCAAACAGGAAGAGCAACAAATAAACATGGTCTACGATTCATAAAACCATTGCTAGCAGAATCCTTTTCTCAGGCAGGAGAACAGGCAACTTCATCTGCAGCTCTTCTCATTCCTACTTTTCACAGTTTTAATGGAGAAGTAATTACTTCCTTTTAAAGGTCCTTCCTTGTCCTCTTCATCTTCCTATTGACATAAAAGCGATTGACTGGACCTATGAGCACAACGTTGCTTTTCATTGTCTCTTGATTTAAACTCTCTTGCTTTCTCCCTTGTTGGGTATGTCAGATCTCAATGAGATTTCAAAACACTTCCTTATAACTTTGCAGTCTCCAGGTTTTGGGTTTTACATCCCCCTTCTTGCCAGCCTTTTCAGATCTCCATCCCACTGCTTCCTACACAGAGTACAGCTGCCAGGCTGATGATACAGATGCAGAGATAAAATTCAATTCTCAAAAGTTAGCTTAGTAGAAAGATTTAAACATACAGTTCCAGATAGTTTTCTCTGTATGCATTTTCTTTATGCTTTCAGATTCACCACATCAATCTTTGAAATCAAAGGTGAAGAAATCAACAACAAAAGCAGGATGTTAACCTCCATGCTTGCTTGTGCCACAGGGAAAGTGAGCAGTTGGGGAAAATACCAAGCAAGTGGCTCAATAGCTGTTTAGCTGAGCAAGAGGCTGCTCTGCAAAGTGCTAGGAAACAGGATCTAATGGACCAGAGCCATTTCTTCCCTTTGCCCCAAGCTTGACTTCTCCCAACACTAAAATCTCCTCAGTCCTTCTCCAGACTTCTCAGTGTCTTGTCCAGTCCCCAGCCACCCTGTGGTTCTCAGATCTACTCTTTCATCTCCTTACCCCACTCTCACCTCCACGCTGAGCTAGTCTTGGTCTCACTGTATTCACATTTGGTCTGGCCTGGCTCATTCGCTGTGACAGTTTTCAGTGAGCTGCCTGCCTGTGTCCTCAGAAAACGTCTCCTGCACCAGTTAGTTCCCATCAGCTATCTTAATGCTTTCTGATGCCAGAAAGGTTCCAGCAAAAGTCTAAAGGGGGAGGTCACATATTATCTTATTCTTTAAAAAGGCAGAGAATTTCTAGAAAATTTCATCCTGAAAAGGATACCTAGCATGGAAAATTTCATTCAAATGTTGGGAAATGTGTGCAAACAGCCTCTTACAAAAAGAAATGCAAGAAAGGAGGGCTACTTGTGGCACCTCAAGTCTGTGATTGAAAGAATTATACACGCTCTTGCCCACTGCTTTCCTAACCAGGAGTAAGAGCTCCCAAGTGATTCTCTATGTCATATTAGTGCTCATTAGTATGGTATGAACCGTAATATTTACTTAAAATACTCTTACAGACAATGTCCTGATTCAAACTGGATCCCATTGCTGTTGCAAACAATGTCATTATTACACAGTGTGTTATACCATGACAGCTGGCAGAAGAGAGCTTGGTAATTCACAAGCAACTTTGAAAATTCTGCACTTCTAACTCTGTCACCCACCATAACCTCTTGATGTCTGCTTGCACAGGCTTCTACTGAACAGGATTGGTACTGATGCTTCAGGCCAGTGGGAAGAAACACGTGAACATGAGGCAGGTTTCTCCTGGCATATGCTGAGGTTATGCCTGTGGTCTCTTTTTGCTGTGTGACTGTGGAGACCATGCTGGCTCTGTCATGTGAGGTAACCATGAGGGAAATCTGCAAGAAGGCAGAACATTTTGAGGTTGCCTCATGCTATTCAGGGTTTGACAGGCCCATTGTTTATACAGCTTTAATACCAAATTGATGCTTTTGGGAAACTCCACCCATGAACGATCCAGAAAACTTCCTGATATGCCCAACAAGACTTCAACCAAGTGCAGTAATTGTAGGCTGCAAAATAATTTTTCAGAGGAAAAGGATGGGACAGAGAAGAGAGGGTGAAAACACAGAGGGGAAGAGTTAAGCAAAGAACTGATGGGCTACAGTAGGATGGACAATATAGGCATGACAAATATTAGTGCAGAAGGAGGCAGAGCTTGTTGGTCCATTTGTGAAGACTGTACAACCAAATTATCAGAGACTGCACTTAAGCAGAATGGGGTTCATATTTGTCCTGTCCCTATCTCTCTCTCTCTGCCTGCATTCAGCCTCTGCTGGCATTGTCTCTTCCTCTCACATCCTGAAAACTTGAAGCCTCTTCTCCTTGGAAGTTTCAGGGTCTGTCAGGACTTACAACATCACCTAGAAAATTACACTGGGGTACATCACTTTCTTTCCCAATTCTTTCTATAGCTCCTGGTCATGCTGTAGCAGCCATACAGGCTGATCTTGTTGGCTCTGCCAGCCTCTTGAGCAATCCACTTTTGGATGTAATGGGTCACTGATTGAGAAACTAAAAACTGAGAGGTATGGAAAAAATGAGATACTCTAATGCTTAAAGAGAATATTAAAATGATGCTTAGAGGTGGATTTTGTTATTTGGCAAAACCCAGACCAAATCGACTTCAGAGGTTAAATCACCAGATCTTGATGTTGGCCAAATGCTTTTTCTCAGTCAAATGCTTTTCAAAGCCAAGTTAACCCAAGTACACCGACACAATTAACATACTGATGCTCATGGACTGAAGTTAAGAAACAAGTATAGGATGTTGTTAGAGGTTAAGAGTTCGGAGTACAAAGGCAGATAAAGGTGACTGCATATGGCATGAGCCCTTAGGTAGAAGGGAAGTTATCTACCTTCCACAGCTTGCTTCACTCACTGAGCCCCCAGGATCCCAGCACATGCCTGCACAAGGCCCTGCCCTCAGATCACCCCACATTAAAGAGAAGGAATGAAATCACCCCCCAGGTGATTCAGACTGCACTGCAGAGAAATATCTCTGGCTCCGAGGGAAGACGGAGTAGATAAACCAGGTAGCAGCAGCCAAACCACCTGCATCTGGCCACCAAGGCAGCTTTCTAGAATATATCTCTGTGTCTAAGGTCCCAAGAAACTACCTCATGTCCACAATTCCAGCTGCCAGAGTGACCAGAAAACAGTCAGCTTCTATCCCAGAAACTGGCCTGGAAGGAACGAGTGAAGGAGACAGTGATGAAGGGCGCTGGAGAAACCACAGTGCAATTGGGTGTTTTAGAAAATAGAAGAGACAATATTGGCACTGGAAGGTATCCTGAAAATGCTCAGAAATGAAGCTCAGTGTGATATGAAGAATATTTCACTTGCAGGGCAGTTTAACCTGAGCAGCTTCTCAGGAAGGGAGGAAAGCTGCCCTGGCTCTCCCACACAGCAAAACACGGGACTGGGCTATGCAAGGTCCTTACTATCAAAATGTCTAACCCAGGACAATCAGAAAAAGTCAAGCAGAGCCAATGTGGATTTCTGTCAAGACCTTTTCCCTCAAATGAAAAAAAAAAAAAAAGGCAAAAAAGAAGTAAAAGAAGTCAGGAAGAATCACAGGTTCAGTCCAGAGCCATCCTGGAGCCGTGGAGCCTGGAGAGCTGCCAGGCAAGCTGGCAGGAAGTCAGGCGGGCCTGTGATGGAAACCTGCCCTGTGTTTCATCGGAAGTTCATTCAAACAGAGACACTTCTGCAAAACATTTTGCTTACAACAAATCGGCATTCTCTGACAAAAACCTGGGCTGACGGAAACCTCCCAGCCCCTGTTCCTGATGGCATAATCATTCCTTACATAATAAAAAAGGAAAAAAAAAAAGAAAAAAGAAAGAAACTGGGTGTGTCATAGCTAACGTTAACGGGCTACATTATATATAGTTTTGTAAGTGACTCCTTATATGGAGCAAATCTTAAAAATGAGCCCTCAGGCATTTCAGTCTGAGATTTCATTTCAGATTTCATTTTATTTCAGATTTTCCACAAGTGCTGAAGGCTCAGCTTTGTTACCCTACAATGTACACAAATATAGAAGTAATGGTGAGATTTTGGGTGAAGATGGAGCAATTTTATTGTATTCATTGTCTTTCCATTCTGTCAGATATTACAGGTTGTTAGTTCTGAATTCCTCCTTGTTCCAACCAAATCCATTCAACAGGAAAATATCGATAATTTCTCCCCAAAACTCAGATTCTGTAACACGGGCATAACTCTCTCACTTTGAAATTACTAACTAGAGCATTTAGAGAAGAGACAAATGTAGAAAACATATACACAACTTGGAATACCTGGAGAGCTGACAGCATTTTTCTTATGAAATAGAAAAAGACAAAATGAGTCATGTTTCCTCTTTTATGGTTTTGAATGATACTGGAAACCCCTCTTGTTCTAGCATCTCTTCCAAAGGAGTACCCAAAAGGCTGTAGGAGAAGGTGTGTATACAAACGGGAGACCTAGTCCTGCATTCTCTTCATTTACCTGAGAACCAGAGCCAGACCTGGGCAGCCCTAATTCAGATAGCTGTGAAATAAATAGCAAAGTACCCTTTTAAACTAACCAGAAGCTCAAGTTAAATGGCTGTATTTGTTTTCCGTGTAGCTCTAAAGGAAACAGACATCAGCTGCAATTCAAATTTTCTTCCTTTGCCCCCCAGTTATGTGAACATAGTGCACAAGATTAAGACATTTCCAGCATGTAAATTCAATCATGTGAGAAGTCCCACTGATTTCAGCCAGTGACTTCCTACTGAGTCAGCACAGTACTTATGCCTGCGTGTGATTTTAAAATGACTAATCTCCCTGGCTGCGCCCGCACTGGCGGGGAGGTGCATCGGCAGGATGTCCTGCGGCTCTGGCCCCCAGCAGACGCCCTGGCTATGTCCTGCCTCTGGTTTGGGACAAGATCGGTGGGAGGAGTTCCCACACGCCGTGCTTTCATCCCTGTGCCCAGAGCCAGCAACAAGTGCACTGGACTTTGGGAGAGTCTGCAGCCGGGCTGACCGGGGGGATGCTCAGGGGGGCATCGCTGCTGCCACATGGCCAAAAGCCCAGCTTCGTGCTTAGTCTTACCCACATGCTGGAACTCTTTGGTAATTTGGAGTGGTACTATATCAGCCCTGGCTCGAAGGAGACTTTCACAGCTTCTCTAATGAACCTCTCACAGTCATTCAATAATGCAGCTATTTATAGGCTAGGTCTATACTGAATAGATTGCAGAAGCTGCACAAAAGCTTACAGTGTTTCAGCAATGAAGCTGCAGAGAGACATCAGAGCAGACTGAAATCACTCAGTATGGTTACATACAATCAATTATTACAATCTATGCTTTGCATGATTAGACTCACTGCTTAACTGAAAAGTTAATGGCACATTAACACATTTATACAATTTTTCTTAGAAATGAAAGGTGTTTTTGTGAAGTACAAGAATTTTCAAGTCATAGACTAAGGGCTAAGCCCTGCTCTTGCTCACAATGTTAAATTTTAGGTGTGGCATCACTGAAGTTTAACAGAATACCCCCAGTTGTCAGTGCAGAAACTGGCATTGTCAGAAACCATCACAAATCATCTCATCTTTCTCTTTCAAATTACTCTTTTTCGCCTTTAGCAAACATCCTGGGTCTTGTGGTCCCAGCATGTATCTTGAGGTGAAAATATTAATTTAAAAATGTTCAACCAATGCACTCATGAGAAAGCACTGCTGCTGTTATTTTTACCACCCAAGCCCGTTTCATCTTAAACTTTTCTAATTGAGATGTGCAAGAAGCAGTTAGCATGAAGCAGCACGATCTTTTGCATATGGCTCACCTGAATCTTAGAAAAAATAGGAGAATTTTACTGCTTTGGCCTTCCCAGACTTGTGTCTCTCTGACACTTGTGCACAAAGTCCCAGTAAACAGCAGATTTACACAAACATGCCTTGTTTATGAATGTTATAAATCTTTTTTGGAATCTTAAGAGAGAATTGACATTTGATACAGGTGTTGGAATAAGCACTGCAGGCCTTTGGCTTTCACTGCTGGGGACCAGAAGAGGGTTCAGTGACACCTTTTAGCACAGATTCCCAGCTCCTGCTACCTTCTGTGGCCTAAGGTTTTATCTCTCTAAAAGGAGCAGGGATTTCCTCTGGGGATTAGAAGGAGATAAAAATCCAAGACAGAGCTGCTATTTCATTACAATACAAAGCACAAATGGATAAAAAAGACAGTCAATGGTTGTCTTTCCTTCTCTTCTGGCCGCTGATTCCTCTTTAGCAGCTCTGAAGAGAAACAAGGTCCCTCTCTTTTACCCAGGTCTGCAAGGACACAAGCCATAGATGGATTTACAAACCTAACGGGACTGGGGGCTGCAGAATTCTACATTTATGTGACATTGAGACTCTCAGTATTTCTTCTCAGTCCACTCCTGCTTCTGCAAGTGCACTGAGCAGGCCCTTTCTACAGGCATGGGAAAATCATATAATCCCAGTCATCAGCAGTCTCAGTACCCTTATTAATGCCAATATTCCATGTTGAACTAGATTTTCCTGCACTGGTTTAGACTGTTGCTGCATCCCAAGCAGAGCAATTTCACATCCAGCTCTCCTCAGACTTTTGAAGGATGAAGTTAGGCTAGGCACATGGATCCAAACTGAAGTTCCTGTTGCAGTGGACTTGTATGAGTAGCCTAGAAATTCCCAGAGCCCTCTGAGCAGAACTATTAAACTATCCAACAGCACCTTTTCTGACCCCGACACACCCAGATAGGTTTTTGCCACCTCTTTCATTAACTTTTGCTTCTGAACTGTGGGAAAATGAAGGAAGGCAAGGCAAGGATCTTGACCTGAATGCGTAGCTTCATGGCAGGAAATGTGTTAGCGAAAAAGGCAATTTTTCTGCTTTAAGTTTTATTTACAAATACATGGATGGTACCTTGTCTAAAATTGAGGACTGTCTTAAAAAGAAATAATTTGGAAAGGATGACACATTTTGGCTCATGTAAGGCTCCTCAGTGCGCATCAGTAAAATTTGACAATACCGATAAATAATCAAAGATTTTATTTTCATATTATTAAGATGTTTAATTGTAGGTACAATATTAAGTTATAAATATGCTCTATAACAGATAATAAAAGCAGCTTATCACTCACTGACTAGTTTAGAAACTCTTTTTTTCTGCTGGATTTAAAATTTCTGGTGAAATTGGTGAGGAGTGCATTCAGCACATCCTGTTAGCTGAGTCAATTGAAATTGCACCTGTTCTTGGATGCAAGTCATAACAAATGCAACCCATATACACTGTAAAGAAAAGGACTTGTATGCACTTTTTCCAATTAACATCTGCCTTTTGGCAAGTCATTAACCTATTTTCTCACAAAGAAACGGCTTCAATTGTATTATGCATCCGAGCGTGCAAAAGTCCCTGAGGGGGTACTCTGACAAAAACATACTGTTCCTGAATCCAGTGTGAACATACATATTCATTAATTGTTTGGGGCAATGAGGACAGAATTTCTGATTTTTACAAGTCTTACAAGGTAAACAGGTTACATAAACCTACGTCCCTGGAAATTGTCACATCCTGGCTACTGTCGCTCAGTAGAAAAATCAAGTGATTTTATGCTGTGATATGGCAATGAAAATAATTCAGCAACACTGTAATAAGACTTCCAGGAAGACAGAAGAACATTATTTATCCTAAAAATAGTACAGCATATTTATTTATTTAAA